>JADDOH010000010.1:0-67660 GCA_016648135.1 Agrypnia vestita
TTTTTTTTTCCTTTGTCTATAATATAATTAATTAACACCATTATTAAATTGTAAACATTTAATTATTACTATTACTTAATTTTAATTGGCAATAAGATTTATTCACAAATGTTATATAAATAATAAATATTCTTGAACATTATACTACTGGAAGAGCACTGTCTGCTATAATACAGTAAATTACTAGTGTAGCAGGCAGGGCGTCAAATCAATTTAGTGTTTACTTGCTGCCAAGACACTCAACAACAATGAAAAAAGCTTCATTAAATTTTGTAAACACTGTAAACATTTGTAACATTGAACATTGAATAAACATTTGAATTTGAATTTGAATTTGAATTTGAATTATATGTACTTGTACCTTTTAACTGTATATCTGTCTTATGTGATTTTTTAAAAATTTATATTTTGTATATTTGTAAAAGCCCATAAGGGCGTTAAATAAATAAATAAATAAATTTAAAAAAAAATAATGCAGTCATCGAGGATTACTAATTAATTATGAACTGAATTCAAGATTTTATAGGAAACATGATTTTGGAAGGGATACATATATAAAATCTAGAATTCTGTACATTTTTCAATGAATGCATTCAAAACATTTTTTTGGATATTTCTGATTTTGCTTTTATATCCCACACATCAAACATAATCATTTCGTTATCTGTCCACCTATCCGTCCCCGTAACTTCATGTAACGTACGTATTTTCGACAGAATACACGACTAAAAAAACGAAATTAAACGGCCGGCGATGGGGGCTTGAACCCCGGGCCAGCGAACCACTCAACGCATGTTGCTATCGCCGTCTCTCCGTGGAGCGTCGAAAAGTTACTATAAATAGATACTAGGGCTCAGCAAAGACGTGAACCAATGTTCCATCATTTTTTACGGGTTACAGCTAATTCGTATATAAAAGCCAAATAGACTGAACTGAAATATTCACGGTTGATGTGACGATGTAAAAAATTTCTCGTAAAATCTGATATTAATTTTATCCCCTTCAAAGTAGTCGCCGTGAGATACAGGGTGTTTCGTATCTAGTAGCAAAAACTTTAAAGGTGGATTCCTGCTTTGAAAATGAGTCGTAAATGTTCAAGCAACCATCAATAGTTTGCATTTTTTTCAATACTTCTGACTTATTTTTTGCAAAAAAACTATCATTATAGTAGTTGAACTATCAATTAACACTATAAAAAGTTGAACTATCATTACAGTAACTTATATATATACTTACGCAAAAATTGAAAATTGATTTTTTTGATACAGCCCGCGAGATCAAACATCAAAAAATTTTGACACAAAATGTATTGATTAAAAAAATCGCCCATCCCATTCAATTTGTATCTTTTCTTGATCATCAAACTTGGTGAGTTATCTAATTGGACAGGGACGCAGAGCAGTAGCCAGTTTTTTGACCCGTTCGCGTAGGTAATAACCGCTTGGGATACCTTCCAAAAAATTAAGGCGTGTTTTTTGGTTAAAATGCGCACCGTAATAGCTGTGATTTTACAAAAACGTGGATTTTTGCGGTAAATATTGTAAACAAATTTTCTTCGAAGATTTTCGCACACATTTAGATTCTTTGCGGTTTGGTGTATTTTAATTTATAAACTATCGTACATTAGAAGAATACGTGTGGTGTAATAATAAATATATGTGTAGAACCAAATAGAGCCATGCGTATATGTCAGATAATTCGGAACAATAGCATATAGACATTTAAAAGAATATTATTTAAGTTATAGAGGTATAATTACCAGCTGAGAAATCAATGTATACATTTTGTGAGAAGGAATATAGATGTCTCTAGCATATTCCGTTCAAATAAACTTGTATATGCGTTTCTCATATAAATAGATTCGTTTCTGTGAGATTTCTATAATTTATGTAAATAAAATAGGGCGATGAGGATCATTCTAAGAAGAAAAAATTGTTATTATTGTAGTTGGTATTATACAATGGCAGAATATCCCATAAAATTCTAACCAGTAGATACTGAATGAAAACCTGATAATATTTTTAACAGTCTGTCGATTTCAAAATATGTATTCGATTCAATTAAATTTATTGTATAAATAAAACATACATTACAAAATTAAATTTAATACATACGTATAAAATTACCGCACAAGTGCATACTGCGTCGGTTCCAAGGTCAAATTTTAACAGGATATTTATTTCTTCAATAATACCAAAATAACTTTGTGGTAACATTGTATATTATTAATAAAATGAAAACAATTGGAATGGAAATTTTCGAATTACAACTGATGAAGGAACATTGGCCCTGAAGCATGTTGATTAATCAATAAATCGTTGTTTTAAACAAAGTGTTTTCTTTTCATTAAGAATATTTATCGTTTATTTTTTTATCGTCCAGTTTATTTGTCTATTTAAAGATAGAGAAACATGTAAAAAGGGGATCCTTGATTAAAAGTGCATCTACTTAGTTATGCAACGGTGAATTGCATAAAATTCACTGCAACAGATATTCATTCACGGGCGAGTAGGACCAGCAGTCCAAATCGGTCCGATCATGCCGATCAGAGTTGTACAGGGTTATTTGGAAAACATTAATAACCTCGCAGGACTATATTCATGCCTTGATTATGAGTCGAAAATGTTCATGCAATAGCTAAGGAGATATGCGACAACAAAGTTTGCATTTTATTTTCAATATTTCTGATTTATTTCTTGTAAAATGTTAAACTATCATTACAGTAACTAATATCGATTACGAAAAATTAATTAGTTTCTATACAAGTTAAATAAAATGATAAAAACCCTGAAAAAATTCCAATTGGAATGTTTTCGTATTAGAATTTGAAGGTTTTTATTTTTTTTGACTTGTATTTAAGGGAATGAATTTGTCATATTCGATACAAGTTATTGTAATGATAGTCTAACGTTTCACCAAAAATACGTCAGAAATATTGAAAAAAAAATGCAAACTTTGATGTCGTATATCTCTTTAACTATTCATAATAGCTTGAACATTCTTGACTCATAATGAAGGCAGGAATATAGTACTGTGAGGTTATTAATATTTTCCAAATAACCCTGTATGTTATTATATTATTCTTCTGGGTCTAACTGGTTTAAATGCGAAAATAAATTCAATGTACACTCGCAATGGATGCAGTTTATTTCTCCATTTTGTTAACAATCCTTTTATTCTTGCATATTTGCGTTATGCTCGTCATCTTTCGGAGATGTCTCTACATGAGAGAGTCCGGGCATTATCCTTGGCTTTATCCAACCGAGTTTCCCCAGGGTATGCTTGGCTACAATAGTTTAGAGACTACAAAGAATTTGTATTTGATTACGCATTTTTATCGATTGTTGCGCGGTATGATCGATAATCCTGAAATGACGCGAAACATTAGTTTGTATGTTCCTGATAATTATCTATTTCAGTGTCGACATTAATTGTTTCACATTTCAATATTTATTTTTTTATTTTTTATTTTCATTTATTGGTTTTCTTACAGCCATATAATTAATCAATCTTGAAAAAAAAACAATAATTGATGTACAGAGTTTTGGGCCAACTACAAGAAAACACATATATACAATCGATAAAAAAATAAGAAAAAACATGTCCAATAGTGAGTTTGTGTGAGTGTGTGTATTTGTGTGTTTATTTATTTATTTTGTTTTGGGAAAAATTAACAGCAAAACAATCTTAAAAATTTTCCACTGAATTTAAAAATTTACTTTAACATACATTAATAGCGAGTGGAGAGGGTGGAGGGGAATGTGGGACGGGAGTAGAAGGGAAGATATAATGTACAAATTAGTTTGGGTGCGGTTGTGTAGATATTGTTTGTTTTATGTTTCTTATTGTTGCGTTGAAAATGTCAATGTGGTGATAGTTTGTGTTAAATGAATTTGTGGATCTGTACATAAAGGAGTTTTGTTTTGAGTTGGTCTTACAAAAGGGGAGATGAAAAGTAGGTGAATGTCTGTTATTGCGAGTTGGGATGTGGTAAGTTCCGGACTATCAACTAGATTGTGTGTTATTTTGAATAGCATCACCGCGTCAGCTATGTTTCTTCGACGAGTTAGGGTCTGCATGTTAAAAAACTTCGCAGAGTCTTCATTGCTTATATGAGATCTAAATGAACGGAGGTCTAGGTATCTTAGGAATCTGTTTTGGACGCTTTCAATTCTATTTTCGTGTACTGCATAACCTGGATTCCACACCTGAGATGCATATTCTAAAATACTACGAACGTATGAGAAATAAAGTGTCTTGAGGGTACTTGAGGGTATGCAGAACTAATGCATACCGAGTTTAAATTGTTCGTTGCTATGGATAATTTTGTAAGTGATTTTACAAAATTTTGCCTGCTTGATTGTAAAAAATGTTGGAATAAGATATTGTGACGAGATGTTAGAATTAGAAATCCCTCGAAATGACTAGGTTATTCACATAAATTCTCGAAACATCGCGACGCGACATCAAACATAATAATTTCTCAATCGAGATATATTATAGATGTCTCATAGAGACGAAATTTTTTGTTTTTAATGGAAAGAAGGCATGGAAGTCTTTGGGTGTTCATAGGGCTTACGACCTGTCGTACGGCTGGCTAAAGAGATCACATTACACAATGTAACGTTCACCACATCCACCCATGATAGAATACCACATATATCAAATTTTTGGAAGTTGTATATATATTTAAATTTTGCAAGCCGTTTCTCAAGTGTGTTGTAATTTATCATTTTAACGCGACCGGCGCGGCGTCTAAGACTTTTGATTCCCTTAATTAAATACAGATGTCACTAATGATTTTTTATTGGAATTTTTAAAGCAATATACTTTATATGCGTAATGAGATTATTCCGAATTATTAACATACTAGAATACGCCTGAAATTAGTCTAGTTTATATTTTCTTGAAAAAAATAGCTGAAAAATTGCGTTACCCATATCAGAGGACTTACACGCTTTTCCAGACAAAGATATTCATGAACAGATACATAATTCGTCGCATTGGCACTCTATTAATATGTTCGATTCTGATAACTCATGCTCTTATTCATACATATCATTAACTTGCGTCTGTTTTATTTCCGAAAAAATAAATATCTTAAATGTGTACTTAACAACTTTTGGTAGTAACCCCACGATATTTGTATGCGTCTCTGAAACATTCAATGAAACCTCTTGCAGATAATATCTTAATTGCAAATTTTCTATTCTTTTCATTGCGTATTCTAGGTGCGTATAAAAATTCACAGCTCGCCGTCAGATTCAGACGGACAGAGACTCCGCACAATATTGCTTTTCTTACAATACAACTGAGTGAAAGTTATAACGTGGATTTCGCTAGTTTTGAAGTGATAAATAACCCATTTTGCAAAAGAGCGAGACAAGAAACCGAACACCGAGACGAAGAAAAGCCAAAATAAAAACCAAAATTCATTCGCGGAACTCATCTTGATTCCGTCGATTGGTTTTAACCTTTATTTAAATTAAAATAATCAAATTGAACCAAATAACAATCAATCACTTCATAACGATGGGTATTTCCACCGTAATCTAATTCGAGTATCGAAAGATAAAACAAAATGACCTTCGAAATAATACCAAACAATTAATATTAATTAATAATTCAGTGTTGACAGTTTAGTAACAGACTAATTGCTATTTTATGCTTTCCTGTCATGCCGCAACTAATAACTAGCTGTAACCCGTAAAAAATTACATAAAATTGGTTCTTCGTGTCTGTGTCGTGGTGTCTTCGCTAAGCCCTAGTACCTTTATGGCGGTCCACAGAGAGACGGCCGTAGCATGATGCGTAGAGCGGTGGCTAAATCCAAGAATATGGTCCCGTTGTTCATAGAATGAAAACGAGTATTTCGTTATATAATTTAATGTTCTGATTACAAAATGAAACATAATTGATGCTTAAATAATATATTGCACTTTAAAGTTTCGAAAATTGTACCATACATTTTGAATATCAATCATTACTTTAAGAACCATAGAAAAAGCCCAAACCATAAAGAAAAAAAAATTATGCAATATGAATTTTGATTTTCGTGGTAACAACAAAAACTGTAAAGTACAGAAACAGAAATATAATTATAAATTAATAAGTTCATTGATTTCCTTTAAAAAATATTTCTGTAAAATCATTTATTCGTAACAGAAAAGGCAGAAGAAAAAATGCATACTTTATAGAAATACTAATAATTTGAGTACATGTATTAATTTAAATTATTTTGCCGTCATCAAAACTGGAATCTTAACAATAGAAATCATCATCATCCTCATCATTTTGACGGTGCTTTGGTCCTCAAGGTCTTTTATGGCGGTGAAAAAATCACCATTGTCACTACAATCCTCGGAATGGTACAAATATTGGCATTTGACAGATGTCTTGACATTTCTCATAAAAAGTTTATTTTGCGAGTTATCAATACAACAATCTTGTTACCCTGGAAACGGGGGAATATCTTGCACAAGTTTGCGGCAAATGCTCCATTGCACAAATTAGCACGATGTGCACGAACAAGACATACAATACCCCCAGGTAAAGTCTTCAAGAGAGACAATTAATTCTGAACTTAAATTTAACACCGAGGCATTTCGAAGGGATAAAAAAAGTATGAAATAAGACCCAGGGAGAGATTTATCACCTAATACCTAACTTCAAGCTTTATTAACATCGGCAATCTATTATATGGTAACCCTTCATGTGGTTTATAGCGGACATTTATATGAAATACGTTAAGGCAGTTCATTTTAAATTCAAATTAATCCTGCATGAAGGTATCCACGCGCCCTTGGAAAAGCGGCAGGACAAACGCAATCATAGAATGTCACACCTACTCGTAACTATAATATAATGAATTTGATGTGTCGATTCACCAAATTTATTATTACAGACATACCAAATAAACTGAGACAAACATACAATACACCACAGTTAAAAAAACAACTAAAGACGTACATAGTCAATCATATAAAAACCTATAGAATCAGATCGTTACAACAATACCTAATGTTTTTCACTCCTAGTATAGACTCCGCAAGAATAACTACTTCTCCTTGGCACACTTAACCATAGTTTTAACCGTCAATCGCATTTTTTGGATGTCATAATGAATAAGTATGTCAGCCAGTAAGTTGTTTTATAAAATAACTAGCTGTGCCAGCGCGGCTTCGCACGCGAAGATTTTTAGAACACTGTTTGGATCGTCATAGAACTTTCGCGAACCTTCTAGAACATTCTCCTTCCAGAACTTCCAAGAAATTCGAATGTCCAGAAACCTTCTAGACACACTGACACATTCCGCCACTCAGTTTAGAACCTTATAGAACTCTCGAGAATTTTCTAGAACCTTCTCCTTCCAGAACTTTCTAGAGCACGTTTTTCCGGAACCTTCTTGACTCACCGACACAGTCATCGCGCCTATTTTAAAACAATCTGAAGCATTTGCGGCCTTCCCATAACAAAACAATGTGCTAGAATGCACATTTTCGTCACCCACTCACACCCACGCTCAGCCATCCCCACCAAACTCGCACATTCTCAATGGGACACCAAGGGCTATCCACCACCATAACCACCAGGGGGTAGTAGTATCTGGTTGTGGAGAAAACTTGGCGGATAGGGAAACACGGGTTTCTTTTTATATATGTATATTGATTTTAATGTGTGAAGCGCCCTTGAGGTGAGTACTCGCGAAAACGGCGCCATATAAAATACCCCAATATTATTATTATAGCAAGACACCAGGTGAAATAACACGGATTTTTTGCTAAGGATATCTGAATTGTAAATCTACTCAATACAGGAGTCAGCATGTCCTAGAACGTTTTGATTAATACAGTAAAAAATGCGTGAAATATGTAGGTATATAATTTATACCCGGTTTTAAAATTTTGCCTTGCGCATAGCTTTTTGCGCGCACTTTTTCACAAAGCTTCTCTTGCATTCTGAATCACATTTTTGTATTAAAATGTATCAAATTAAAATTTATTTTCTTCAATAGCTAAATAGATTTATGGTAACATTATTTATATTAATAAAAAAACTATTTATTGAATAGTCACATGCTTCGGGGCCAACGATCTCTTCATCAGGATACAACGGTCAATAATAATTAAAAAGCGAAGTATAAAAATAAACAAAATGGAATTGGTTATTCATATTGTTTAATTTGTTATTAACACTTTTTCTGATTTATTATATTTCTAATTTATCTAACTGCAATCCTATGATATTTATGGAAAAAATTCTAAACCTTAGTAAATAATCAATATGTTAACCTTAGTAAATAAACAATAGTAAATAAACAATAAGATAATGGTTTGTTTCCAAAAGAAAATTTTAGAATAGTTATTGCTTTTAAACATCTTAAGCACTCCTCAGTTCTAATATAAAATTACAAAAAACACAAGTTTTTTTCAAATACCATCCTTATCCTTGCTATTTAATATATAAATATTTAATTTAGTATAGAAAGCTAGTTGTGTAGAATTTGAAATATGATTCAATTTTAATTATTGAGTTTAAAATATAATTCTTTAGAAATACGGTATCTCTCAAATGGTTTTCAATATCATTTATATGGTATTGGTGAGAAAAGAAAAGTTTTTTTTTTCTGTTTATTTATATATAAATATTATATATTTTAATTTTTAATTAAATTTTATTAATTAGTTTGTTTCCTAATTAAGGGACAATTGGTCCCGAAACACGTTGATTATTCAATTAATAGTGGTATTATACATTTTTTCTTTTTTTATTATAAAATTTATTTATTAAGTTCCACATATATTTATGTATGTATTTTCAACATTTATTGTACTTTCTAAAGATAAGATAAGACGACGAATCTGTTAATAGCGTTGAAGTGTTAAATCCCACATACCTTCGTAATGTTTATATCGAAGTAATTTAATGAATTTAACACCTCGGTGTTGGTACGTTTGAAGGGTTGATGTGTAACCATATAAAAGGTTTTGAAGGCAACTTCAAATCGTCCAATTTGAGCGTTGCAAAATAATATAACAAAAGTGTTCGCACATTGACAAGGGTTGTTAATTACGAACGCGAGATGTTCGAGGATTTTATTAAGAGAGATCGAGAAATTTTCCACGATTTACAGTCTGCAAAATATTATGAGGGCTTTCGTTTAGCAGCGAATTGTATTTTTACTTTTGAAACTGGAGAACTTTTGAAATTCAGCTTTACATTAAATAAAAAATAGTATACATTTGAATCAAAACTAACAATATTATGTACCTATACAAAATTCTCTAAAATATGTGTGTTGTATAAAATATTGTATAAAATATATACAATATTTTTGATAAATGAGCAAGAAAAATGCAACACGATACATGCTATGAAATGCGTCTGAGCATTGTAATATGGAGAACTAGCTGTACCCCGTCAAAAATGACGGAACATTGGTTTGCGTCTTTGTTAAGTCCTAGTATATATTTATAGTACTTTTTTGGCCATCCGCGGCTAGGAGAGGCGGCCGTAGCAACATTACGCGTAGAGCGACCGGTTCGGGTTTGCTGACCCGGGGTTCAGGTCCCATCTCCGGCCGTTTAATTTCGTTTTTTAAGTAGTGAATTCGAACTAAATTACGGACGGTAAAAGAAGTTACAGACAGACTGACGGACGAACGGACAGACTTGATTGTATGTATATATTTATAGCTATGAGTTATGTCTTTGAAAATAGCGCCATCTGGCCTTGGTAGCGTTACTGACTAAGAAAGTTACATAGATAATTATGTATTCTGATAATGACTTAGATATTATTGAGATACATACTTTAATTTTAAGAAATATATCAATTCGCACTACTAGCATAAATTCCTTGAACGAATTAATACAAAAACAAAATTTGATATGCTATATTTTTGATTTTTAGCATTCAATGCAAACAGTTTCCTTTCAAATTTACACACGAAAAGGAAAGGGTTATAGAAATTATTAAGATTGTTAAGATTATTGCCCGTTTGTAAGAAATTATTAATTAGTAAAACTGATACTATGGCCAGATAATAATTTTTAAACACGTTCCCTTCTGCAAATGTCTCAGAAATTTCTGGAATATTCTGCCTTGTATTCGGCTCACTATTGCCTGCCAATATTTAACTACAGCAGCAACTCGTCAACTCTGATGATGGACCCTGCGATGTCACTCTTTATTTTTCTCAATTTGATTGTGGCGGTTTATTTCTAAACTCACATCAGTAAGATTAAAAGACAAAAACTATCTAAAATACATGCGTTTTTGAGTTCAGTACGCAGATTAATCAAGAATAAACGGTTTGCTGCAAAAATTTCCACGAAGTATTAGATACTAAAAAATCATATTTTTAAAAACGTATTTTACCAGATAAAAATTTAAAAATGAACACAATTGTATTATCTTTTCAGTCCATTTAAAAGAGAAAATGACATTCATAAATTTGATATCATTGAAAGATTTGGCAGATACTTCGTGGTGCAACATTATAATTTCAAATATGTTTTATTATACTTTGTAATACACACACAATATGAGTTATTAAATTACAACTATAGTTTCGAGAGGAGCACTCCCTCTCATCATAAGGTATAGATAATAACTGATGATACATCAGGTATAGATAATACGATGATGAGAGGGACTGCTCCTCTCGAAACTATAGTTGTAATTTAATAGCTCATATTGTGTGTGTATTACAAAGTATAATAAAACATATTTGAAAAAAATTCATAAATTTGGTTAGCTTCTTACTTTTAGACAACTAAAATTAGTACGCTTTATTCTTCTGCCCTTAGATTTGAAAAATTAAGAATAAATAAGCTATTAAAATGTTTATATTGTTTGTAAATCTCCCAAAGAATTCAATTATAAAAAAATATTTAGATATTTTATTATTTTTCACTATATACTTGGTTCCACATTACGTAAGGCCTAATACACGATTTTAAATTGTATTAACATAAAAACGACGTGTATAAAATATATTAAATAAACAAAGTCATTTAAATTTTTTCATTATTAAAACTTTTTGCACTGTTGAATTCCTTTATTTTGATAGGTTGTGGAAAATTTTGAGTACTTTGTAAATTAAATAATTTTCACTTCTTGTCTTGTACGATTGAAAATCCTTATTTAATTTCACTGTGTTATTAAAGAATTTGGGTAATAATCCATGTACAATTTTAAAATTTGTAAAAAAATATTATATTTTGTTCTTTGATTCACCGATTATAATTTTAGTTCATACAACATTTTTGATAATTTCGGTATTCTATTGCATTTCAAAATTATACGCATCGCTTTATTTATGCACGTCTAGGCACGCCTATACTAAAATAATAGCAGTCAAATATGATTTGGTCTTATTCGGAGCATTCTCGAATATAATCATTAGAAATGCAGTTCTCCACGCCCAATAACTAAATAGCAGAGGCGTGTAGTGCATACAAGCAAAAAAACTCTGCATTACTAAAGATTCTGAAAAAAATAATATAATCCCTATTTTATAAAAAATAAAATTTAAAATTCTAGCAGTAATCTGTGGCTTTTCTGAGAGTTTCACAGTTTTAATTATTTTCGATATGCTTCTGTATACAACTTCGTACCTATGCTTGTCCTAATTTAATTATTTGCACGCATCAAATTTGTTTGTTGAATCTCTAAGAGAGTCTCACTAAAACATTTTTCAACCGAAGCCGTATTATGTTCGCGCTATCTTTACGTCTGCGAGATTTATGTAGTTGGCAAGTAAAATTTTTCGTAGTACAGCGTGTTTCTTCGAAAGGTCTAAATTTTGGTGAGGACTGTGCGCATGTCACTTACAGAAACGACACTGTCACTAAGTCCATACTTACTGACATACTGAATGTTTTATGTGTATTCCAACTGTCAATTTGCTTTGACAATCATCTACTAATAAAGTGGAGTCGATGAAGTAATTTAACATAAATTCAATATGTTTCTGTTTGAATGAAAGTTAGTTATAAGTTTTTGAATATTTTGAATGCAATATAAATACTTATATTCATGACATAAAATTCTTGTTTGATTATCATTTTATCGATGCTTGCAAAGTAAAAAATAATGAAATTAGACCAATTCCAGAGATAAATATGTTTAATCCATCTTCAAAATAAACTAGAAATTTTTCCCGTAGCATACATGAGGGGTATAAAAGCAAGGGCAGCAATATCCCACACAGGTTTTTCTGAGCTATATACAAAATACCTGCCACTATAGGAAATTTCTCTGAAATACATTAAACCTGCATGTTAGTGGAAATACGTTTTTATAAACAGTCACCACCTCAGTTTTCCTTTTAAATATAGATATTGCTGTATTTGCTACCAAATAAGGCACTGCTGCTTTTGCTATTTACATAATTGGATATTGCTATATTTGCTACGATGTTTCAGTCTAAAATCGACAGCAACTCATTTTAGTATGAAGCGGCCATTTTGTCACGAAACACGTCCTCGTGGGTTAATTGATTGAAGCGAATATTGCTAAATTTGCTTTTTACACAGCGAGGATATTGCTGGCTTTGCCTTTATTAGTAATTTGGAAACATATTTTTGAAGGGATAGGGCTAAACTTCTTATAAATTCTCGAATTCGGTACATTTTAAATCAGTAATCTTCGGTGACTGGATTAAATTTTTAATTTTTATTTGTTGGCTATTGCTGCCTTTGAATATAGAATCCTCATATATTCTTCTTCTTCTTTCTATTCGCCCGCTTCCCTTTTCATTTGGGGTCGGCGCTCCTTACTTGTCTTTTCCACGATTCCCGGTTCTGGACGATCGCTTCATCCAACTGGGCATTCTTCGGGTCCTTCTCCACTACTCCATCTTGTGGAGCTAAGTCGACCTCTGTCTCTTTTTGTCTCTTGCATTTTGAGTGCTGTATGCACTGCATGATCTTCATGCCTCATTACATGGCCATACCATTTCAGTATCGATTCCTTCACCTAACTTCAGTAACTGGGACCACTCTAAAACAACCCCTGATATGCTCATTTCTCACTCTGTCAAGCCTCGCTACACCTCTTGACCATCTGAGCAACTTCATTTCACTGGTACGGAGTTTTTGCTCGTGCACCTTCTTTACAGTCCAGCATTCTGAGCTGAAGATCATCGCTGGTCTTACTGCAGTTTTATATAAAAAACCTTAAGTCCTCACAGGTACACGATTATCGCACGAAACTTCAGTGAGCGATCTTTATTTCTGCTATGCTACTGTATAATGCTGTGTATAATGTCAGTGTCAATGATGTATAATGTATAATGTCAGTGGCTATGAGTACTGAGCACTTAAACTCTTTCACTTCGGGTAGTTTCAATCCATCGATCATGGGCTGATCTATTTTATATACCTCATATGAAATCAAACAATCATTTCGTTGTCTGTCTGTCCGCAAATTCGTGAAACGTCATTTCGATCGAATTCACAGCTAAAAAAACAAATTAAACGGCCAGAGATGGGACTTGAACCCCGGGCCAGCAAACCCGAACCGGCCGGCTAACGCACGTTGTCAGCGCCGCCTCTCCTTGGACCGCCAAAAAGATACTATAAATATATACTAGGGCTAGCAAAGACGCGAACCATTTCATGTTCAGCCCAGCACAGTCAGTTTAAAATTGTACCTTTAATAACTGCCTGCAGGGTAAATATAAAAAAAATAACTCATAAAAACCAAGTTTTTATTATACTCCCTTTCTTTTTAAAATATAACAACAATTAAAGATGAATTAAAACATATAACATAACACTAAACTTACAGTAATTTAATATATTTCTAAAATGTCAGATGTATTGAGCTTTGATAAGATACTTCATGCTTTGAAGATTTTAATTAAATTCTAAAAACATTTGTCAGTCAATTTAGATTTTCGACATTCGTAGTGAAGTACCTATTATGCATACCGACGGAGTAATTCAAATTTAGAAAATATTCCGCGACGTTATCGGGCCGCCGTAATCAAACTTTTCTAAAAATCCGAAATTATACTGTAATTATTAATTTTTTTTAACGAAAATTTGATAGATCTTCTTGATTGTCGCCATGAGTCTACTTGCCAAGTTTCAGCTCGATTGGATCACGGGAAAAGGGTCAAAAATCGATCCAAAGTTTTTGTTGACGGCAAGCAAGCACACAGCCACGAGTTAATATTAGGTCCTTACATATGAAATTGGCGTTTTGCCGTACTGGCAAATTTGATCTCAAATATCTTCTCTTTGGTTAGGAATTCCAAATCCAAATTTATACAGCTATTTACTCATGTATTTGTGTTTTGAAAATTATAATTCATTTGTTTTTTCCTCAATTTTTTTTTTCTTTGCGTCACTCAGTTTACAAAATGAAAAACTTGAAATATCGCGTTATTTACGAGTACGAGTTCCACCGTGGCACCAGTGCTGCAGAAACGGCTCGAAGGATTAATGATGTGTATGGCGACGGTGCCGCAAAAGAAAACACAGTGCGTTTTTGGTTCCAACGTTTTCGTTCTGGAAATTTCGACCTGCAGAACAAGCCACGTGGACGGCCGGAGACCAAAGTTGATAATGAAGAATTGAAGGCTATTGTGGAAGCGGATCCATCACAAACCACATCCGAGTTAGCTGCAGGCTGCGGTGTTGGTGATACAACTGTTTTAATCCACTTGAAGCAAATTGGTAAGGTGAAAAAGCTTCAAAGGTGGGTACCTCACGAATTGAGTGAAGCAAATCAACAAACGCGCGTTGACTGCTGCGTTGCATTACTCAACCGGCACAATAATGAAGGGATTTTAAATCGAATCATTACCTGTGATGAAAAATGGATCCTGTACGATAATCGGAAGCGCTCATCGCAATGGCTGAACCCTGCCAAACCAGCCAAACCATGCCCTAAGCGAAAATTGACTCCAAAAAAGTTACTTGTGAGCGTTTGGTGGACTAGTGCTGGTGTCGTTAACTACAGCTTTCTTAAATCTGGCCAGACGATTACGGCAGATGTCTATTGTCAGCAACTGCAAACCATGATGGAAAAGCTAGCTGCTAAACAACCGAGGCTGGTTAATCGCTCTAGGCCACTGCTGCTTCATGATAACGCTAGACCACACACTGCACAACAGACGGCTACCAAATTAGAGGAGCTTCAATTGGAATGTCTAAGACATCCACCGTACTCTCCGGACCTTGCCCCAACAGATTACCATTTTTTTCGAAATTTGGATAACTTCTTGCAAAGGAAAAAATTCAACTCCGATGGGGCAGTCCAAACCGCCTTCAAAGATTTTATTGATTCCCGTCCGAATGGTTTTTTTAGTAAAGGCATCGATGAACTACCTATGAGATGGCAAAAGTGCATAGAATGCAATGGTACATACTTTGATTAAATAAATATATTATAATTAAAAAAAATCGGCTTTATGTTCCTCCCATACTAAACGCCAATTTCATATGTAAGGACCTAATATAAAGGGAGTAAAAACAAATTAAACGGCCATACTTGAACCCCGGGCCAGCAAATGCGAACCGGCCGCCTCGTTGGCACGTTGTCAGCGCCGTCTCTCCTTGGACCGCCAAAAAGATACTACAAGTATATACTAGGGCTAGCAAAGACGCGAACCATTTCATGTTCAGCCCAGCACAGTCAGTTTAAAATTGTACCTTTAATAACTGCCTGCAGGGTAAATATAAAAAAAAGTTAAAATATTTTGAAGTCTTTAGTACTATTTCATGGGTGTCGTCTATAAATAAGTAAACACTTATTCTCTAGGAACCGGCATGTAGTGTACAGTCATTTTTGACGGGTTACAGCTAGTAAGTATATATACTCGTGGGTATACATATACAGGGTTATTTGGAAAACATTAACAACCTCGCAGGACTATATTCCTGCCTTGATTATGAATGTATATATAAAAAGAAACCCGTGTTTCCCTACGCGCCAAGTATTCTCCACAACCAGCCACAACCACCTACCGGTGGTTATGGTGGTGGAAAGCCCTTGGTGTCACATCGAGAACATGCGAGTTTAGTGGGGGTGGCTGAGCGTGGGGGGGAGCGGGTGACGAAAATGTGCTTTCTAGCACATTGTGTTGTTATAGGAAGGCCGCAAATGCTTCAGATTGTTTCAAAATAGGCGCACCGACTGTGTTGGTGAGTCTAGAAGGTTCCGGAAAAACCTGCTCTAGAAAGTTCTGGAAGGAGAAGGGTCTAGAAAATTCCCGAAAGTTCTATAAGGTTCTACACCGAATGGCGGAATGTGTCTAGAAGGTTCCTGTACATTCGATAAATTTCTTGACAGTTTTGGAAGGAGAATGTTCTAGAAGGTTCGCGAAAGTTCTATGACGATCCAAACAGTGTTCGAAAAATCTCGCGTGCGAAGCCGCGCGGGCACAGCTAGTAACATATATACACGGTAACATCATGTTACCGCACGCCGCTGCTAAATAGGCAATGGGCATGTACTTTCATTGTTCCCAACAAAAAATACCAAGTACGCTGTGGCCTTGGAGTTATCTACATCTGCGCAGTCAGTATTCACCGACAACAACATTAAAGCATCGAACGCAGCAGAGATTGAGAACAAATTCCAGAGAGCGCAGCCTCCGGCGGTGGCGGTCGCCCCTGGAGAATTATACAAATAGTCCCGCGGAGGGAAAAGCGCATTATCCACCCAGAATAGAAGGGGATTGTGCGGAGCGACGTTATATAAATAATTGCACGGGTATTTATAGTGCATCGGTGCAGCAGATTACCGGTTTGTTACGGAGGGGCTTATTACGAGAACCTGCCGCCGGCTCCAACTGCATTGCTCGCACGCAGGGGTCTTCAATATTGCATTCGTGTACGATTTTATTAAACAATACATGCCTGTGAAATTTAAAAACCAAATTAATTAATCAATTAGAAAGACATACAGAAATAAAAATTAATAAATTATTAAAAATGAAAACTACATATAAGGTCGATGTATTCACGGAAACATAGAGGGTTGCTATAGCTTAGTGGTCAGAGCACCGGCCCCGGAAAGGAGGTGACCTGGGTTTGAATCCCAGTAGTAACCTAATATTTCGTGAATTAGATTTTTCTGTATGTCTTTCTAATTGATTAATTAATTTGGTTTTAAAATTTCACAGAACTTTGTTCTGAAAAATTACAACTTCACAAATATGAGTGTGTTCTTGAATATATATAATATCTGTTGTATAAAATGTATGTCCAAATAAAATGAATTATTCGGTTAATTCTGGCGTCCATCTAGCGGTGGTATTGCAAAGTAATTATATATTTATAGCATAGAAATATATATAGCAAAGTAAGTATATACCGTATCAAAAAAAGTGAATTGCTCTATGGACTAAAATATAAATTAATCAATTAATAAAAATGAGAACTACATATGAGGTCGATATATTCACGAAAACATAGAGGGTTGCTATAGCTTAGTGGTCAGAGCACCGGCCCCGGAAAAGAGGTGACCTGGGTTCGAATCCCAGTAGTAACCTTATATTTTTCGTGAATTAGATTTTTCTGTATGTCTTTTTAATTGATTAATCAATTTGGTTCTAATACATGCATAAATTGGAGAATTTGGGGTATATTCGATTTTTTCAGGGAGAAGTTCTCCGGTATAGTTGATATCAAAAATGAAACAAAATTTATTAGGTCGTACGTATTGAAATGTATTACTGAATAAAATTTTGGGAATTTTCACCATTAATTTTGACATTTGAACCACTTTATCTATGACAAGGCGCAAGCCGTAAGGAAAACATTATGAAATAACCTTAGCTACCAAATCTTATCTAACCGAACCTAACATAGCTAACCTAACTCGATTTTTAAATATAATATATTTTTATCTTCTGCCTGATAATATTCGCCGGTAAAAGTGATCAAGTTCCACTGTATAATTTTTTTTTAGATTTTAAAATATATCAAGATATATTACTTCCGTTTTTAATTATTTTATTAAATTTATTATATATTTGTTAATTTAAAAATTCATTGTAATGTACACTAAATTATATTTTTTAATTCTTTTTGCTCTGCAATTAGTCAACTGGCTTCAAACAGGTAATCACTGGTTAGGCAGTCGAAGTTTAACACAATACAAAAAATAAGATTTGAATAAAACTTATTATTATTATTATTATTATCATCGTAAAGAGACTATTTATATGAGAATAATCTCATTGAGCTATTTATATGGGAATGTAGGTATGGAAGTCTTTGAGCGTCTAGAGTGCTCACGACTTTGGCTGGCTTAAGTGATCACTTTACTCAATATAACGTTCACCGATTCCACCCACAATCGACGACCACGTCTATAAATTTGGAATATTGTATATATGGTATTTATGTACCTCGCTTCTTCTAAAATATCAGGTTCATTGATGACTTTGCTTTAGGAATTCTGGGAACGGAAATCGATTAATTCTTTAAGAGCTGTGTTATGTCACTGCGTGTTAGCCCTCGGTTAGATTAACAAGTATGTGAAGGTGGTACTGTGTATACAGGGTGTACCAGAGCTAGCAGCAGAAACATGGCCAGTAGATTCCCGCCTATAAGTATAAAATATTCAAGCAACCATGACCTAATATCATTAGTTATGGAGGTATGCAGTATCAAAGATTGCAATTTTTTTCAATATTTCTGACGTATTTCTTGCAAAAAGTTGAACTATCATTACAGCAACTTTTATCGATTATGAAAAATTCATTTGTTTCAATACAACTTAAATAAAATGATAAAAACTTAAAAAAAAAGAAGACTTTTTTCAATTTTTGCAACGTTTTTATCATTTTATTCGACTTGTATTAAAGCGAATGAATTTTTCACGATCTACATAAGTTACTGTGGTGATAGTTCAACTTTTTGCAAAAAATAAATCAGAAACATTGAAAAAAAAATGCAAACTTAGGTACCTAATGGTTGCTGGAACATTTTAGACTCACAACATAGGCAGGAATCTACCAGCCAAGTTTCTGCTGCAAGCTCTGGTACACTCTGTACATTACTATGGTGATGGTCTGTAGTGTTATTTGCATGCTGGTGTAATAGTTGTCCTGGCGAAGAGACGGGTACGTCTCGAGACCAGTGGACTGAAATCTCAGTAAGTGGTCATCTACTAACATAACTAATATTTTGTGTGTGTTTTTTAATCGTGGACGTATTGTATCACAGTTACGTCAATTTGGGCCGCCGTGTTGGAACCGAACGCGTACGAAATGAACGCAGCGCAAGAGCCGGAGGTTGAGGGCTTCTGGCTCGCAGCCTAGACCGCCAGCCGGCCGCAAGATCAAGGCTGTCCGCGGGGTGCTTTTTGCTGCGCCGGGAGGAAAGTGCATTCCTCCAGTCCGGGCTGGCCGCCGATTACCCGGTGTGATGCAACACGTCGCCGGGAATATTCACCGGCCGCGATAATTATACAACGCCTGCGAGCGAATGACCGTCATCGCCGACAGCGAGCGCCGACTTAAAACACAGATCGTCATGATCGTAGAACAATGACGGATGTGCAAATTGACTTTGAAGTGTATTTACTCCCTTTATATTAACTCGTGGCGTCTGCTTATTTGCTTGCTTGCCGGCTTGCCGGGTGAAAAAACTTTGGATCGATTTTTGACCCTTTTCCCGTGATCCAATCGAGCTGAAACTTGGCAAGTAGACTCGTGGCGACGATCAAGAAGATCTATCAAATTATCGTTAAAAAATTAATAATTATAGTAAAATTTCGGATTTTTAGAAATTTTATTGGCTTTTACTCCCTTTATATTAGGTCCTTACATATGAAATTGGCGTTTTGCCGTACTGGCAAATTTGATCTCAAATATCTTCTCTTTGGTTAGGAATTCCAAATCCAAATTTATACAGCTATTTACTCATGTATTTGTGTTTTGAAAATTATAATTCATTTGTTTTTTCCTCAATTTTTTTTTTCTTTGCGTCACTCAGTTTACAAAATGAAAAACTTGAAATATCGCGTTATTTACGAGTACGAGTTCCACCGTGGCACCAGTGCTGCAGAAACGGCTCGAAGGATTAATGATGTGTATGGCGACGGTGCCGCAAAAGAAAACACAGTGCGTTTTTGGTTCCAACGTTTTCGTTCTGGAAATTTCGACCTGCAGAACAAGCCCCGTGGACGGCCGGAGACCAAAGTTGATAATGAAGAATTTAAGGCTATTGTGGAAGCGGATCCATCGCAAACCACATCCGAGTTAGCTGCAGGCTGCGGTGTTAGTGATAAAACTGTTTTAATTCACTTGAAGCAAATTGGTAAGGTGAAAAAGCTTGAAAGGTGGGTACCTCACGAATTGAGTGAAGCAAATCAACAAACGCGCGTTGACTGCTGCGTTGCATTACTCAACCGGCACAATAATGAAGGGATTTTAAATCGAATCATTACCTGTGATGAAAAGTGGATCCTGTACGATAATCGGAAGCGCTCATCGCAATGGCTGAACCCTGCCGAACCAGCCAAACCATGCCCCAAGCGAAAATTGACTCCAAAAAAGTTACTTGTGAGCGTTTGGTGGACTAGTGCTGGTGTCGTTCACTACAGCTTTCTTAAATCTGGCCAGACGATTACGGCAGATGTCTATTGTCAGCAATTGCATGGAAAAAGCTAGCTGCTAAACAACCGAGGCTGGTTAATCGCTCTAGGCCACTGCTGCTTCATGATAACGCTAGACCACACCTGCACAACAGACGGCTACCAAATTAGAGGAGCTTCAATTGGAATGTCTAAGACATCCACCGTATTCTCCGGACCTTGCCCCAACAGATTACCATTTTTTTCGAAATTTGGATAACTTCTTGCAAAGGAAAAAATTCAACTCCGATGGGGCAGTCCAAACCGCCTTCAAAGATTTTATTGATTCCCGTCCGAATGGTTTTTTTAGTAAAGGGATCGATGAACTACCTATGAGATGGCAAAAGTGCATAGATAAGCAATGGTACATACTTTGATTAAATAAATATATTATAATAAAAAAAAATCGGCTTTATGTTCCTCCCATACTAAACGCCAATTTCATATGTAAGGACCTAATTAACTCGTGGCGTCTGCTTGCTTGCCGGCTTGCCGGGTGAAAAACTTTGGATCGATTTAAACCCTTTTCCCGTGATCCAATCGAGCTGAAACTTGGCAAGTAGACTCGTGGCGACGATCAAGATGATCTATCAAATTTTCGTTAATAAAATTAATAATTATAGCATAATTTTGGATTTTTCAAATTTTTAATGTATTTTCCATACAAGATGCATGGATATTTCAACGCATATGGTAGACGCGAAACCCGAAAATGAGAAAGGGAGTATTGTAAAAACTTGGTTTTTATGGGTTACTTTTTTACTCCCTTTCTTTTAATTGGTAGCGTCTGCTTGCTTGCTTGCTTGTCGTCGAATAAACTTTGCAGACAGACTCGTGGCAACATTTGCTTGTATGAACACTGGAATATTTCCTAGGTAGAGTGTAAATTATTCCTTCCACACTAGTATATTGATCCTCAATCTACCAATACGGTAGCGTCGCAAACCCTCCAAAAACTTCTTAAAATTGTACACCCCCTGGGTTACTTCACAATGATTATAATTACTGAATAGATTTATCAACATCCAATACGTCGACACTAATTTACAAATCGCGAGACTTTATTAGCCAATCGTATCGAGGGTGGAAAGCCAAAATGGCGTTAGTGATAATTTCGAACTTTATAGGAGAGCAAAAGAATGTTATGTCAATCTAATTTTGTCCATATTTCTTTTATTACTTAACGATTTCCTTATGTATGGAAATAATTTAATAATAAAAGAAACATCGACAAAATCAAATTGATCAAACTTTGACGCCCTTTTGGCTTTCCACCCTCGATATAGAGACATAAACTCTAATTTAGCGAAATTTAAAATAAATTAAATTTTAATAAATATTATTACTAAGTTCTACAGGTTAAGTATTTTTATGTGTTACAGCTGTTTCGGCTTGTAAGGCCATTATCAAACAGTGGATATACCACGTACAAACGACTTATTTATACAATTTTAAGTTACCCCTTCCCCTTTAGAGTAATTAGATATTTGTGGTGAAGACCGGAAGAATGTACGTTTTTTCCCGGGCACTTATCATTAAAGGTGCCTCGGTTAACGTTATGCTTAATTATCAAAACGTTATGCTTAATTATCAAAAATTCCCCGTTTTCTGCAAGTGTTATTTATAAATATTATTTTAATTTATGTCCTTGATTATTGGTTTTTTAAAAATATTTAGAAGTGGAGAGAAGATCATTTTTTGTTGATTATTTAAAAGTTTAATATTTGGATCCTTTTTATATTTATTTATTTCTAGTTGCTCAAGTAAATTCATCCTAAAACCTTTTGTTTCTATATGTAAAGGTTTTGGTTCGTTATCTATCGTTATCGCTAAAAATAAATATGGAGTTCTACAAATTAAACACAAAAACCATAAATAAATAAACTCTAATATTTTTTTTTATTCACGTAGAAGGAATGTTGATACCGCTTTGTGTATGCGATCCAACAGAATACAATAATGTACGGACAATAGATTTCAAATGTAATATTGTCAATTATAATAACATATCATTAGACACAATGCATGATCCATTACAACGAATCGAAACAATAGAATACCAAAAGCGTTTTAATTTTCACTAACCATTAATTTAAACTAAGTACTATACACAAGTTGCGAAGTAAATTTGTCACTCCTGTAGTTTCGAGAGCTTCAGTACCTCTATCATCAGGTCAAACAGGTACAATGTCAACCTATTCGTGTAGAAGTGTTGGGTATGGAAGGGTTGGCAACACACTATTTAATTAGTTGGTCTTTACACCTGATGATGAGAGGGATGATGATGGGGAGAGGGCTGCTTCTGTTATCATCAGAACAATAGTACTAACGAAAACATCAACTTGTATGTAGTACAACGTCAAGTGAAATTTCAATAAAATATGTTGCACTATAATGTAACTGCCATGACATTCAATGAATACCAAAAGCTCTTTACTTAAACATACACAAGGGGGCTTTTGTGAGTAACTTGGCTTTTATGAGTGAGTGACCTTAACCACTCAACCAAGTTACTTACCTAGTCGCTCGCCCTATTAATTTTAACCCCACTAATTTGTCACTCTCATGAAACAGTATATAGATGTAACTGCTGGTAAATGAGACTGCTATATATACATATATATATATTATATATATATATATATATATATATATATATATATATATATATTTTTTTTTTTTTTTATTTTTATTAAGTATGAAGCAATATTTATATGAATAGTTGAAAATCTAAACCTACCTTAACTATATGAGCTATTTTTTAGGCAAATCAAATAAAACAGAATATGATTTTTAATAAGTGTAATTTAACATTGTAATAAACTAATGTTTAAATTTTAAGAATATAGACATTCATATATAAAAAAGGTGGTTAGATATATTTTATTATTCGAGGACTCGTGTAACCATTTGAGTTTTGATATTCATATAACCATTTTGGAAACAGTCATCTCCTTCATCAGGGTGATTTATTTTATTTTTAAAATTTATATTTAAATTTTTTGTCAGACAAGCAATCAAGCAATCAGACGTCACGAGTTAATATAAAGGGAGTAAAAAAATCAAAGTCATGTTTTTTAAAAATCATAAGCATTAAAAAAAATCTACACCTGTTGCTACAAATCTTTATTTTTCTTCATTTTTTAACTTTTTTAACTCGTAGCGTCTGGTTGGTTGGTTGGTTGGTTGCTTGTCGGACGAAAAAACTTTGGAGGGAAACTTTTCAAGTAGATTCGTGGCGACGATCAAGAAGTTCTATCAAATTTTCGTTAAATTTTTTTAAATATCATAGTATAATTTTGGATTTTTTAAAATTTTAATAGTTTTGTTCATACAATTCAGTAAGTTGTATGGAGATTCTGACGCATATGGTAGACACGAAACTCGAAAATGAGAAAGACAGTATTGTAAAAACTTGGTTTTTATGGGTTACTTTTTTATTATTATGTAATCCTGAATAAGGCTTCTGTAAACTTTTGTCCAAAATTCGTAGCCAGCTACTCCAGCTTGGAAGAAAATATCACTTTTTGACCAAACCAAGTATTCAAAATCAATACTTTGCCCAGTTTTAACTGACTGTTTCTTTAATTTTTAAAAATATTTTTCTGATAACTATTATGACTTGGCCTATCACCCGATTTCGGCTTGACGTCGAGATACGGGACACCCTGTATTTTGACGTTTGATTGATAATCGTCATGCACTTCTTTCTCCCTCTCTATGTCTCCAGTAGAAACTGAAAGAAACAAACACCTGCATATACCTACGTCTCGTTTGTTTTTTATTTTTATTCTCGTCTATTAAGTGTCGGGATAACAATCTTACGATCCCGCAGTTTTATTCCGTCCATTTTGAATTGAACGCGAAGTCAGCCCATTCTGGTGACTGCGATATCGCGAGGATGTTTTCAAAGCTGACCACTATTCCGACTGGGAGATGAGCAAGGCAAACAGTGAGGAAGTGAAGTAATACATTCCATTATTATAATATCGAGAAAAAAACGTTATTGATGGTCTACGTGAAGAGAATTGTGGTTTTTATGCGCGCGCATGTACCCGGAACCTCGCATCACCAGCTTCGTTCGGCTTCGAGACACGTTTCGTATTGATGAATGAGCAAAAAATACAACCCTAAAAAGTGATGACGATTGGCTGCCTCCTGGGTCGACGTCCGATGAACTACATTATTTATACCTAAGGATACAATCAATTTGTAAAGTCTCTTATCGCGACATTGCGTATCATTTATGTAATAATATATGGCACGGGATTGTCCATGTTTGGGCGAAATCTTGACAGAAATGTTGAAGATGTCCGATGTATATAAAAATATTACGGTCCAACGCGTCGATTGTGGTAAATTGATAATGTGTCGCTTCGTTTCGATAACGATCAGTAGACGATTTAAATAATTAAATAAGTAAAGTTCATGAAATTTGGTTACATCTTGCGGAATTTAAACGGTTTTTTAACTTGTTGATGCAACTTAACACAGCATTACCAATAACTCAAAAAATATTGTCATGGTCAGATATTAATTAGCAATTTAATAACAAGATAAATTAATTATTAAAATGACAAAATCACTTAACATGCATTAACCTAACACTTTTCTTTTAATTACACTATTTCGCAATACATCACTCATATATGAAAATTTATTATCGCTGTGAACACTATATTTATCACTTGCTAGAATATATAGATCAAAATACCATACATTATTTGAATCGTCAGTTAGGTACTCCGCCCGATTTTTTCGCTCGATATCTGTCGTTTCGCAATTTCATGACTGAGCACACCTGGCCGTCGTCTCGCGACTCACGCGACTGAACGATCTGTCAAAACAAACTTCCTCGCGCCGCGGCGTATTCCCGCAGTTTATACCCAAATCACGTTGGTTTCGAACCTCCTAGATTATTCCATTCCTTTCTAGTGTCTTAACACTAACAGAAGGTTCCCGTCGCTTTTAAGTTGATCCAGGCGTTTCTCGAACATGCATAATGCCTCATATTATGTGTGTGTGATTTTCGATGCGCATTTTAATCAATTTTATTTTAAATAAAAATAAATACACAAATATAATAAAAAACAAGAAGACAAAAAAAACTTAATATGAAAAACTGGTGTAAGTGATATCAAAAACTATATATATCTACTTAATTATGATATTATAATACAGAAGAAGTATGCACGATAAATTTAACACGTTAACAACTTTAAATTATAGACAAACACATCATAAATGCCGTCACCGAGGATAACTAATTTAAAATGTACTGAATTCTAGATTTTATGTAGGTATCTATGCCTTCCAAAATCATGTTTTCTATAAATGTATGTATTTTTCCTATAAAATCTCGAATAAATACATTATTAATTAGTAATTCTCGATGACTGCATTAATATTTTTTTGATATTGTTGTCTTTGCTTATATCTCCCACATTAAACATAATAATTTGGTTGTCCGTCCGTCTGCCTGTCTGTCTGACCCCGTAATTGGTGTAACGACCGTAATTTCGTCCGAATTCACGGCTAAAAAAACGAAATTAAACGGCCCGAGATGGGACCTGAACCCAGGGTCAGCAAACACGAACCGGCCGCCCAACGCATGTTGCTACGGCCATCTATCCATGGAGAGCCAAAAAGCTGCTGTAAATATGTACTAAGGCTTAGAAAAGATGCGAAACAATGTTCCGTCATTTTTGCCAGTGTATAATAATAGGATTAGGATATTAAGGCCCGAATTCAGAGTCAATATTTAATAGATTTAAAGATTAATGTACGCCTTAAAAGCGTAATTTTCAGCTTCAGTCAACACTTTTGAAGCGTACATAAACGTTTAAAGTATTGACTCTGAATTCGGGTCTAAAAACTTGATATAATACTTACCTCCTATCCTAATGTCTTTATATCTTATCCTAATGCTATTAAAGAAATATATTATTTAACTGTAATTTCGGATATTTTATACGCACCGTATGTATTACCGAGAAGCGAATCTCGACGTTTCGTTGGATACTTATCCAACGTCATCAGGAGGACGACCCTTACCCGCGGAGGTGGAGGTCAGACTGATTAGGTGCTGCTTTCTAGGGCGTAAATTGTATGCACTTTGTTGTGGAGTGTTCTCTTCATCTACAATAGAGGTCACCAGTGTGCAATACGTACTAGTTACGTCACGGATTTTACTGCGACTTCTCTCAAGGGTTGAATCAGTGTCGTTAGAACAGGGCGCCAAATACTTGATAGTTTGTAACTGTCATCTCTATTGAAATTGGGATGTTTGTATATTTCAATGGATTACCTCACTAATCTGGGTATAAGGTACGGTTCTGTTGATAAGATTTTTGCCTTGTCAAATCTGATAAAGTGACAGAGATTCCCTTTGGATGCATGTTCGCAGATTGCCGATGTATTGGAGTTGTTGTTTTTAATTGCTCCAATGTGTTCCTTCAATCGTGTAGCGATATGGCGTTTGGTTTTTCCTATGTGGAAAGCTCCACAATCGCATGGCACTCTGTATACACCTGGGGACTCGAACGGTGTGTTATCTTTGACACTACCTCACATATGTGGGATCGAACTATGGGGGCTGAAAACTGTTTTTATATTTAATTTCAGCAACACCCGGCTGATTGTGTCAGTAAGACCTCTGATGTAAGGTAAGTATGTTTTATTTCTTGGAACATCACATATGCTAGATCGTTTTCTTGATGCCCGTACGTTCGGGGAGTATCCGCTAACTATGAGTGCATCCTGCACTTTTTTTCTTTCCGAGGCAATGTTTTCCTTGTCGCAAATATTATGATATTTTCAGTAGTCAACAATATTTTTTTAATATGATGCATTAAATGTCTAAGTATTCTTAAAATAACCAAGAAACCGGTTGAAGCTGGTTGCCTGGGTGCAAAAATAACAGAAAACCGATTAGTCGAATTAAGCGGTAATTAGTCGAATTGGACCCGCTACGTAAATGTGCCAGCGAAATAGTTCATAACAATGACAGTATGAAATGACAAAGTGTTTCAAATGCAACTGAAATATTAATGTAAAATAATTATATGCAGCGTCAAAAAGCAATCAACATTATACACAACTACGGCCCCTACGTAGTAAAAAACCAGAAATAGTTTTTTAATATTTTTTTATTTTAGAATACTTTCTACGTATAAAAAAGTAAACAATGAATTTTTGGTAGGTGTGAATTTAGGTAGGCTTGTATATTGGACGATATGCTTATGTCTTACTTCAGACTTTTGGTAGGTGTGAATTTAGGTAGGCTTGTATATTGGACGATATGCTTATGTCTTACTCCAGACTTACTGAAATATTTTTTGTAGATGTACACTATAGTAGGTAAGAAAGTTTGGATATTATGACATTTGAGATCGGGGGATTTTAACAGATAACACAATACAGGTAGAAAAAATGAGCAAGTAAAAAACCTGATTTTTTAATATATGTAACGGGACAGTAATATACACACATATTAATGATTGCCAGGCGCTTTTCGCGGTTCATTTCTTCCGCCAGACGCTTTGCAGCTATATAAATAATCATGTAATGTACGTTATAATAACAAATCTGAATTTTATATATTTTATTCGGGGCAGTAAAGGTATCGTTGAATAGCAAGCAGCGCTTAAACAGACAGACCGTAGATTTCTATGAAATTATTTTTCATTACTACGATATCATGGTAGCATTAATCTGCTTGTTGCTTTAATCTGATATTGATTTGGTACCAGAGACATCATTCATCAAGATATATTATAAGATGTCTCATAGAGACGAAATTATATTATTTATTCTTTGAGAAAGTTGACAGCAAATTTTAAAATTAACAAACATATGAAGACCCCACGGCAAAAAGTTGTTAACTAACATTTTTGTCAAGAATGAGTTAATAAGCCCTCTAAACTAAATAATGTACGCTCCTTCCATTGAAAATAAGTTCAGAACTTAAAAACAATTAGAACATATTCAAATCATAGGGATGAACACGTTAATTACACTTTTTCATACAAATCAAATCAGTTACTAATGGGAAGAACATATTATCTTCAATAAATAACATGTTCATGCCATCATTCTGAAATTAACACGCCTTTTAATTTGATTGGAATATTTATGATCAATATAAATTTAACTCTAGCAGTACTGTCATATATTTGTTTTATTTGAAGACTATTATAATATGTACATACTTATATATTATTTTTCAATAATTTTAAATGGTACATACCATGTTTTGTATTATTAATTAACATGCCAGGTATTTTGTAATTTTGAATAAAGGATGGTAAAAACGGATAGCGTTTGAAGGATTGTTTGATGTTCGTGTTTTACCAATTTTAAAAAGGTGTTACTCTATTAAAAATGAGTTCCAGAGGCGAAAAATGGTTTTTAACTACATTTTTTTAGGGAAAATTAGTATATTTTTATTTTTTGTGCATAAATGCATATTTTTTACTTTGTAAATACTTTTTTGATATTTTAGTGACATAAATCAATAAAAATTAATCTTGAATTAGCAATAAAAAATATTTTTCAAAGGCGAAATGAAAATGTCTAATTATCTCAAAATGACTTGAATGTTAGTTATCAACTTCTTGCCATGGGGTCTTCATATGACAAAAATGATAATACTTCCACTAATGATTGTTAATGATGTAAGCAAAGTGTGGCAATATAAGGTTACAAAATACGTTGAGGAAGGCTGGGGAGGGTGAAACGGGACCCAGGATTAGGTTAAAGGAACGAAGGACGGGAGTATATGGGAACATAAATTGAGTGAACTAGTTTGGGTGCGGCTGTGAAATAAATTAGTTTTATGTCCCCAATAGTTATTTAATTGATGTAGGTTACAAAAGATAGCGGTTAACGTGATAGTTAACGTAACAGAGCGGCAAAGCTCATGATGTAGCACAATTAACCTGTTGGCTTCTTTGCTCAGACTTAAGAATTGCGTTTCGTGACCTTACTTGGAAGAGTGATATCAGGGCCACGGTTCTTCATCCTAAACTAAACTATGGTTGTCCACAGTGGATAAAAAAAATTATACATAATTCAGTAAGAAAAAACGCATTATGACTAATTTTCCTGGTCTGTCTTCTTGTTTTCACCCAATTTAATGATCTTCTTGTATCGCGTTTAGACGCACTAAGATCTATTTTTCATTGTGATTGACGAACACATTTCATGGAGAATATTTATTTATTTATTTATTTAATATATACGGTTAAATAGCCATTTACCTACAATGCATTTATACATAGTATTAACACAACAACATATTATGTGTGTAAATTATAGAAATAGAATTATACATCAGTGTAGAAATAGACAAAAAATAAGATATAAAAGAGATATAATACAATATAAAATACATTAATAATAGAAAAATTTGAAAACGTAGAACATAAAAGAGTAGAGATATAATACAATAAAACGTGTGAATAATAGAAGGATTTGAAAACATAACATATAGAAGAGTAGAGATATAATTTAATAAAACACATAAATGATGGAAAGATTTGAAAACATAAAAGAGTAAAAATATAATACAATAAAACCCATGAATAATATAAAAATTGAAAACACGAGTAAGTATACGTGGACTTATCATGAAAGTGGTATTATACTAAATACATAATATTGACATATTTCGGTTGGATTGGACGTAATTTATATAAATAAATAGGTATAATAATTTGTTTGTGAGTGCATTATTAGCGTGTAGAGCTTTTATTAGCGAATATTTATATTGTGCTAAACTGGAATTAAAAATATCAGATTATTCATGATTATGGTATAACCATGCTTTATTCTTGCCGTTTAATTATCCAACGATTAAAATATCGCCCGGTCAAAAAAATTGTCTAGATCTTCGTTGAAACCATCATCAAAAAATTGAATATTGAATCAAGAAAAATTGAACTGAAACTTAGTACATACATACGAGTACATACGTGCTTCTTGACCTATATAAAAATGTTAGTATAAAAAGGAAGAGATATGTCTTCTTCTTCTTCGGCTTTTATCTCTCCACAGCTGGATACAGGCCTCTTTAATATCTTTCCAACCTTCTCTGTTGTTTGCTTCTTGTAGTCATTTCTTCCCCCCCACAGCGGCTTTATTACAATAAAGCCACTATAGGGGAATAGCCTACAGGCTCATTTATTTTGAGGTCTTCCGAAACCAAGGTCTCCACTTCAAAGCTCTATGGGTCCATCCACCCATCCATGTTATGTTGCTAGGCAGGATGTCACATCATGTGGCCATGATATCCACTGCTATACTTTTGCGCCTAATTTTATCGTTCTTATTCTATACCTCTTAGGTTTATACCAAGCATTGATATCTCCATGGATCGTTGTATGCATTTGAGCTTTTCTACGTTTTTCTTTGTAAGTCGTCGTCAATCATCGTCTTTTCTCCGTCACTGTAAGTATGCACGATTCGAGATATACATATGATAAGAGCAAAATATTTTCTGTTGTTTCTGTTGAGGCTAGTCTGAAGTCTCCAGAAGAAATCTCTGCGACTGTTAGACAAGACGATAGAATGTTACCAAAAATGCTACCTGATTTCAATGTTCGTTTCAATGTTCGTCATTTCATCATTCTTCTTTAACAAGAGAGAGCTGGACGTTCATTTTACTCCTATAATTTTGCGACAAAAGATTCGTTTATAATTGCTGCATTTCGTTAGTCAGACCACAGGGTAACACTGATATTCAAGAATCAATCATTATCACGTCATTTTTACCATACACCAAATTCACAATCCTCGCTCACGTTGGCGATTGTCGCGTGTCAAATGATAGACTTAATTAACATGGAAAACGACGCACTCTATAACTTGTTAATTTATAACATAACTTTTAATTTTATTTTCTGTAGTGTTTCTAAGTATATATACTGTAACGTGACATTCCCTTAATTTTCATAAAATGTTTTCATATTATACTTTCATACTAGAACTATCTTTCAATGTCATTAACGATATAATTCATAGTGCATGTGCTTCTAATAACTAAGGGCATATGCAAAACCACCCTTTACTGCAGTCTATTGCATCTTTTGCATTATGAACCCGTTTACATCATCTTATAAGGTACGAATAATATTTGATTTTTTCTTGGATTTTTTCTATGCTGTCCCAATTTTCATTACTTCTGTGAATAAATCTAACCCTGTTAACAGCATGGAAGAATCCAAGGGTATATTATTGGTACCTTATAAGATCATGTAAATGGGTTCATAATGCTAAAGATGCAATAGGGTGCAGTATAGGGTGGTTTTGCACACGTCCTTATATGCACATAGTTATTAGAAGCTCTGAATTAAATATGCACTTTATGCGAAAGGAAGGTTAAATATGATAATTTTTTGATAGTGTATTTCACGTGTATCGAGATATTATCGTAAAATAAACACAGTCCACTCAGCGATGTAATCTAAAACCAAATGCATTCAGCCATTCAAAAGTAGCAACTTATAATAACTTCTAATATCCTCACTAACAATAGCATGACCCGAAAATGAAGCCTCAAAAACAGTAAATCTAAGCAGTAAGTAATGAACTCGTTTCGCGACCTCGAGCAAGACCCGAGGTGACAGCCATCACCAATCAAGGCTTCTTCCACAAATTTACTTTCAGCGCTCCGCCTCGGTACCACCGCATCCAACATAATTGTCGGTTACAGCAACTGGTTGATGCCAGTTATTATACACCACACACAATTGTTGCAATGACTGCACAAACATTACTAAATGTGAAACATCTCTGGAGATCTCAACGATAATGATATTTATGTATTTCAAGAAATATTTAAAAAAATATATTTTGAGAAATGAAACACAGAATCAGAAATACTCAAATAAGAGAATGTCTCGAAGTAGAACCCTTATTGACGTTTAACGAGAAATCACAGTTACGGTGGCTGGGACATATCTTGCGGATGCCCGCAGAGACTGCCGAAGCGGATGTTCCAGGCAGGACCAGAAGGCAGAAGACCAAGGGGTCGTCCTAAGAGGAGCTGGCGGAAACAGTTGGAGGACTGTTGGGCTGACGTGGAGAGCGAAGCCCAAGACAGGAAAAGTTGTAACCTTTTATGCGGTGCAGGGACCCCAACCCAATAAGATAAGGGGTAGAAGAAAAAGAAGAAGAGAAATAAAAGAAATATATAGTATTATTAACATATGATCTGAGAACATAATTACTGGATTTGTCCACTGCGGAATTATTACTTAATTAAAATAAATAATAAGGGTCTCACAAAGACGAAGCTATTTATATGAGAAATATGTATTGAAGTCATTTGTACGATGGCCCAGGGCCCACAACCTGTTTGAGCTGGCTTAAGTGTGCTTAAGTTCACCAATTCCACCGTAAGAATATCTACATAATTTTTTTGAAAATTGTATACCTATATGTTCCAAATTAAAACCATCCATATTTGAAGGGACATGCTAGAGGCACCTGTGGTCCTTCTCATGAAATAGTATATATTGATATCGCAGCTGGTAATGCCACCTGTATATTTTTAATATAGAGGTGTCATTAACATTAAATTTCAGGCTCCCGGGGTGCTGTAACTCCTTAATCAAATGAAATAAATTATCTTCTTCAATAAATGCACAAAGACTTTGTGGTGATATTATTAATACATTTAATTAACAGGAATATACTTTGTTTTCATCACTAATTTGTTGAAAGAACCAACATGTTTCGGGGCCAATGGTCCCTTCATCAGGATAAACTAAAGATTAAAAAACAATGTATAGACATTAATAAAATAAAAATTAAATATATAGGAGATGAATAATTAACTACTAATATGAAAACAAATTTAAAATACAACTATTTGCAAAAGGGACCTGGTTACTTAAGAAAAAAAATTAAGAAATAAGAAGAAGTCTCAATAGTAAATTAAATATTATAAATAAGCAAATCCTTTTTAAAAAATTATCTAAAAAAATTGTTTTCATATTTGTACTTTATTATTTATTCATCTCCCACATATTTATTTATTATTTTGTTAATTTCGATCTTTGGGATACGTTGTATCCTGATGAAGGGACCATTGGCCTCGAAACATGTTGGTATTTGCATGTCAAATTAGTGGTGTAAACAAAGTAGGTATATTCTTGTTAATAGGGGAGTCATACGATGTTACTTTATTCAGGACAAAGAATTGGTTATATTAAAGAACACATTCTTATTGTGAAGTTGCAGTTTCAGAACAAAGTTCTGTAAACTTTTAAAAACCAAATTAATTAATTAATTAGAAAAGACATACAGAAAAATAAAATCAACAAAAAAATATTTGGCTGCTACCGGAACTCGAACCACGGATATATATATATATATGTAATAGTATAGGTTTTCACGGGTGTTAGAAATGTTAGTATTAATTTCTTTGGGGATAACCCGCATCAAAATCTGGTCCTCAGAAGGACCATTCGTCAACCGACGTTTCGCCTGAATCACAGCAGGCATCTTCAGGGTGTCTTGTTAATAAATTTCCGTCACGAGGGGCAGTGCGAGCATGTGGGTTCGTATTGGAAGCTTATTACCAAGTGAGGTCTGGCAAGTCAAAATCAAAATTTGGGTACTTTGGTCATTATTGGCCTTAATGTGTTTTGGGAATTTTTGAATCAAAATTTGGTCCTTCTAAGGACCAGATTTTGACGCGGGTTAACAAAGAAATTAATACTAACATATATATATATATAAATAAAAAATTTTTGTAGGATTAGTTAAACATGAATTTTATAGTGCGCGTATTTACAAAAATATGATTTCAGTACACCCGTGTTTACTACATGGTTAAAGGAAGGATTAATAGGTTTCATTAGTTTATTTTGGTTAGGTTTTCTCGGTCGGCCTCATCTTTTCCTACGACTCACTTCCTTTTAGAACAATATATCCGTTGTTTTGTCAGACGTTTGCGTTTGCGCTTCTTTGTTTTAAAAAAAGACGGCGACCATCCTGTGTGCTTTATTTGTTTTATGACATTGCCATCTCGTTTGGCTTCGACAATTATTTACAAAACGACGCAAATTGTCGATTAAAAGAGATTTAATGAAATGATGTGCATCGAGAAAATGGCTGAAAACGAAATATTGGATTGATCTCGACAGTGGCGTGCGTATGAGGGCCGCAAACTTCAAAGTACAATAAATTAACCAAAAATTATTTTTTCATATTTATATTTTGCGTTGCTCTGAATTTCTTAATTCAAACTACTCGTATTTAAATATCGACATTGCAATATAAGAGACGGAATATAATTCAATAACTTTTTGAAAATGTATGAAATTTTAACGTCGTTACTTAAACCATAATATTTATTTAGTAAACAAAAATCATATTTTATATAAAAAAAGTCGATATGGGTAAAAAAGTTTAATCCATTTAAAAATTGTTTAAATAATTAATCGTGTTTGTTTTTATATTAATAAAACTAATATATACTAGCCGAAATTAAAAATCACGGGACATAATAATTGCAGGATTTGAAGGGGATAATTCATGAATTTTTTGGTTTTTGTTTTTTGTTTTTTTCCAGGTTTTTTTAAATTTTTTATTTTTTTATACATGTTTTAATTAGTTATCTTCGTTTTTGTATTTGTTTGATGTTGTGGCGGAATCTTATGATTGATTTTTCACCAACTTCCCGACTAGCTAGAGCCCTGAAACTTTCAACATTTACGTAAAGCGAACGTCCATACGTTAAGAAATCGTTTAATATCGTTTTCGAAGTAATTTGGTAATTATTTCGAATAAAATTAATAATTTTCCATTATTTTTGAACACTAAAAGTGCCCTTATAGCTACGAGATTTATCAATATTAATTAATATGAAAAAATCTTCCGATTTCTAATTTTTTGATTTTCATATTTGACACTAGGCGTCGGAACTAAATGTCAAATTCGATGAATTGGGGTTATGAATGTTCTTAGGTTTTCACGGCCACTCAGAATCTTCAAGTTTGTGTTTACTGGGGTATTACGCCATGTTGTTACGACCTTTCGGGCCGACGTTTCGGATCCCATTGCAGGGTCCATCATCAACACATCAGCCCTGATGATGGACCCTGCAGTCGGCCCGAAAGGTCGTAACAACATGGCATAATACTCCAGTAAACACTAACTTGAAAATTGGAGTTATGTTAAATTTAGATTTATAATATCTCAGGATAACTTTGGTTTAGAAAAAGTCGCCACGGGTTTAAAGAGTGTTGACGCGCAATATACGCAGTAGTCCTGCTTTCTGCAATCAGCCTCTCACACTCAAGTGCCAGTCCTTTACCTTCTCGCGGTAAAACTGTTACCCCATATTAAAAGCATGTCTTGATCCATAAATTCATTCTATTTGCTTAAACGTAAAACTAGATATAATAAAGTAATAATATAAAAATGTCAAGACTGTTAAAGACGGTAAAACTGTTACCCCATATTAAAAGCATGTCTTGATCCACTTGTTTAAATTCATTCTATTTGCTTAAACCTAAAACTAGATATAATAAAGTAATAATATAAAAATAATTTGGTGGGCGACCCTTGCGTATTATCGGAGCCGTTGCGTATTGCGCGTTGGTTGCGTGTCACATTATGATTATCTAAAGTTGATTCCAGCATGTTACGGACGTTACGGACAGACAGATAGACAACGAGAATATTATATTTAAATTAAAGAGTTAAGAAAAAATCAATAAATTTGGATTGAATACACTTGTATAGCTAGTATTTATAATAAAATTGTCTAATTAAAATAAATTTTATTTAAAAGTGAACAGTGTTTTATTATAATTGTCCATTATATTAATAATATAATATTTTAAGCATTAAACTATTAAAAATGGTTTAATAATACTTATTATCAATGTGTTACATGCAATTAAAAACATGGTGTACATAACCGAGAGCAAGCTTTAACCGACGTAGAATGCGTTGTTGCATTACTATCTAGCGTTAAGCGGTCGAATTTCTTTGTCTCTTTCTTTCATGTATATCGGCAATGAACACATTAAGATGTATCAGCACACAACACATTCTTGAAGTGCCATTACCAAAAAATGACGTGTATACCTAGAGCACCATTTATCTGTATATAATGTCTTTATGGTCCAATATTTTAATCATTATTTCAGATCTGTCTGTCATCTTCTTCAAGATCTTCTTCTTGATCTGTATCTAGTAACCTGTTTATGGTCACATCAACACCACCTAGACAGTCACAATCGTTGTATTCTCCGGTCACTACAAAATTCTTTTATTTCGCTTTCCATAGGATATTCAGGTTATATTTCAGTGCCCGAATGCTTGCTTTAGATGAAAAATATATCTGTACTAGCTGTAACTCGTCAAAAATGACGGTACTTTTACATGCCGGTTATTAAACAATAAGTATTTACTTATTTATAGCCGAGATACGCATGAAATAATAATAACGACTTTTACCAAAATATTTGAACATTTTTTATTTATTTCCCTGCCGGCGACTAGGCGGAACATGAAATGGTTCGCGTCTTTGCTAAGTCCTATATGTACTATATTTTTGACGAGTAATGCAGGCGCAGCGATGGCTATCGTTGCCGCCTTCGGGTTTGGTGGCCTGGGGTTCAAGCCTCGTCTCCGGCCGTTTTTAGCCGTGAATTCGAACGAAATTCCGGACGTTACCCGAAGATACAGGGGCAGACAGACAGAGGGACGGACAGAAAACGAAATTATTATGTTTGATGATATCATGCGTGAAAGTGAAGAGCAATTATAACACGGTAAAGGTAGTGATGGCATTTTAACCGGTGACACACTAACCGATATTTGAGATTTGCATCTGAATGTGTTTATGATTGGAAACTGATTTTTTTGCAATTCGACGGGCAACCATCCGTACTAGACGACAATTATATTTTAGTTATAAATCAACGAGACAATCAGAAACGAATCCCAAATACCTGTACCGAAAAAAAACGGTTAAAATAACGATTTAACCATCACCAGTTAAAGATAGGTTATTTTATCTAAGTGATTAATTTGCAGATACGCCCCTGCTAAGCGACCGCGGGGTTAGGGGGACCGTGTTTTTCCATTGGAAGGTCCTTGGTGGTGATTTAACGGTCGGCCATCTTACCTTACCTCGCGGGTCATAAAATGGCGGGCGCGCAGTTGTCGCTCCCCGCGGGTGGTGGTGTTTACACTTTATACCCTTCGGGGTAAACTACACAACGCTACCGATGTACCGCTTACTGAGATTACTGATTCTCTGATGGTCGAGGTTTAGTTTACTTTTTAATCGGAATGTTGCTCTTGCATCGGGTGTACATCTGCCGGTCCTGATTTCCCTTGCCTGGTGTCATCCCGTTTTGTTTTGTCTATCTTTTCACCCTTGTTGGGGGCGGTTTGTTCTCTTTTATTTTGCTTGTCCTGTCTTAAAGCCATCCATAGTATTAGTAAAATTATTTCTTTTTTTTTTTCATTATATGAACTTTCTTTATTGAATTTGATTTTGTTATTTTCACTTCTATTTTATTTATTAGTGGTTTGGTTTCTTTTTATTCAATTCTCTTTATTCAATCTCACTCTGTAAAATCACTTTTTTCTGTTCTTTCTTGTATTTGTTTTAGCTTTTACTTTTATCTCTATGTTTGCTGTGTTCACATTTAAGTGATAAAAAGCAATTAAACTAATTGTATTTTAATTGTATTATCTATGTCATGTTATGTGTTTTTCATTGTTTGTGAACCATTAAACTAAATAAATAAATTATAATCTAATATCCATGGTTCTTTTATTGTGGATCCCTGGACTTTGGTTAAAATATTTTATAATCTAGTCCTTGAAACATTCCAGTGAAATGTGTATACGGTTCAAGATTATGTTATAGATATTTCATAGAGACGAACCCATTTTTTACATAGGAAAGTATGCATTGAAGTCTTTTTTGGGTGTTCATAGGGCTTATAACCTGTCGTAGGGCTGGCTTAAGTGATCGCTTTACATGCTTTGCATATGGGAATGCCAATTTTTCAAACCACAGAGAGCGGTAATAAAAATACAAGCGCATATGGAAAGAGGTGTGCAGTTAAGATGTATACAACTTCCAAAAATTCAATAGATGTGGTCTATCATGGGTGGAATTGTTAACGTTACATTGTATGAAGTGATCACTCAAGCCAGTCGTACGATAGATCGTAGGCCCTATGAACTCTCAAAAAGACGTTCATACTTACTTTCCCACGCAAAAAATAGCTTCGTCTCTAGAATTAAAAACGCTCGTAGAATCGTATTTTTATGTAATTAATGAATTAATAGATACACCTATCGAAATTATAAAACTACAAATTTAAAAGATTTGTTTCTTGACAATTCCACTATCTGAGGACATAACAACTGTATGAGGCTTTGTATCGTGAATAAAGGCTTTAATAAGTGAAGCAAATATGTTTAAAATATTAAAGCTTCTGTAAATATGTGAAGATATGCCACTATCGAAAAAAATTGCGCGGAATGAATCAATGTCTGTCTGTCTGTTCTCTATACAAATCCACAACGTTTGTCCGATTCGATTCAAATTTTGCATACTTATGCTTTGGGACCGGGCGGGTAACATAGGCAACTTTTCCCCTCTATTCTCATATCCCTTTCTCTCCCCCTGACATATTTTCGGTGCAAATCTGTACCGTTTGATCGATCGGACTCAAAATTTGGAAACTTATTCTTTAGGACTCGGCGGGTAATATAGGCGATATTTCCCCCCTATTCTCATACCCCTTCCCCTCCCCCTGACATATTTTCGGTGCAAATCTGTACCGTTTGACCGATCGAACTCAAAATTTGCAAACTTATTCTTTATGACTCGGCGAGTAACATAGGCAAAATTTTCCCCCTATTCTTTTAACCCTTCCCCTCAGTTTATATATTTTCGATGCAAATCTGTACCGTTCGAATCAAATTTGTTTCCCCCATAAATTTATTTTCAACTTAATCCTTAACCCGTGCAACGCCGGGTACGAACAGCTAGTTTACAATATAATTACACTTGTACCTAATGTGTATTTTATAATATATAATGATATTGAATTCGTAATGAATAAGTCTAACCGAAAATATTTTTTGTCCGATATACTCAATATCCGCAAAAATCTTGTCCAGAATAATCAGTGTCCGCAAAATTCATGCCCGTAAAAATCCGGTCACCTTCATTTTTAATCCGCTATATTTAGAGTCTTTAATATTTGTAGTTTGTAGTTTTGTTGCACTTAAATGTATTGCTACTCCATTGAATAATATTTTAAGCTGTTTTGTAATTCCATTCGTATACAGCTCGCCTCGTGGGATACTTTCCCGATAAGAAAAACATCCCGGTGAGCTCTGGGTCAAAATACAAAACGATTAGCGATCCCCAACTCAATTTCTGCAAGTGAAATTTCGATATAAAATGACCTCTCAGTGTCCGTAACGCACTTGCGGTGCGATTTTATAACTCGGCCAGGTGACGTATGAGCGTGCTTGAACCCTGAACGCTGCAGACGGATGGAGCAGGTGAATTAATAAACATTTAGTATAGACCATGGACTAGGGATGGCAAATAGGATGACGATATAGAAGGCACGTAAATAGAATAAAAAGTGTACGACGCATCGTCTATCGTCGACTGCGTGTTGCTATGCAGGACGCCTCGGTGGCCGCCACGCTATTTTAATTCAACATTTTTAGAATGCTGAAAACATAATTAATTATAAAAAAAGAGAAATGTAACAATTAGTGCCAACTAATGGCCAATCGAGCATTTTCTTAAAATTACTGAACTGTGTACGCAAACGAAAGAATTGTTTAACTTCATGTCTTAGAGAGCCTCTTTTTTTTTACTATATGAAAATAAACATTCAAATTATATACAGTGGTTGCAATTGAAATATAGTTTTTGTGAAGTGATGATCTTGTTCATAGATCCTAGCAGCTTCCGTCTTAAATCAAGTAATAATAACGTTAACCTGACAATTTCATCTCATAATTTTCATTCAAAGTATGTTAAAGAAATAAAATCAAACCATTTTTTAACATTCGATTGTATGTGTTACGTACGAACGATGAATACCTACGTGTTAACTTTGGACGCTCAGGTCAATCGGTTTCGTTGAAGATGTATGTATACGCGTTTGATATAATATAATTTTTATCTCAATGAAAGATTTGGCAGTTAGTTGGTAGTGAAACATTTCAATTTAAAATATGTTTTATATTAACTTTGTAATACACACACAATATGAGTTATTAATTGCTTCTGTAGTTTCGAGAGGAGCAGTCCCTCTCATCATCATCAGGTATTGTTAATAACTAGCGTAAAAAAGTTATCAACCTATTCGGGGCAGGATAGAAAGCCGACGGTGGGGAGGAGGTGTTTATTTTGGTCAATAACGCGAAGAACTCTAGAATTGGTGAAGTAGATAAAAACAATAATAAAAAAAAACGATTTTTACGAATTTTCCAATCACATAATTAATACTAATCATTCCTTCGACAATCATAAATTAAAACTATTCCACTCGGTTCTTCACGGGGGATGGATAATCAAAAATTTGTAAAACTTATTTTAAAATATGTTTTGTTTTAACTTTGTTAAAATTTTAGAATAATTTATTTTAAAATAATTTTTATCGTTTCAAACTTTTGTCATTTCAAAAATTCATGTAGCTTAAGTAACATTATAGATTTACCGTTAAAGTTAAAGTTGACTTTTAAAAACGAGCCATCTTTTTTTATATAATGAATAATATATTTTATTTAGCACCTTTCTTTTACCAGTTTTACAACTTGAGTTGTGTTTAAAATGGTTCATGCTTTTACTTACTTTACCAAAAGATAATACTGAATTTTATAAAATGAAAGTGAGCATTCGTAATGAATGATTACTTAATACGAAGAACCTAACATAGAACCAAAATAAGAAAAAAATTTCAAAAATGAATTGAATGATTTTTTTATATTTCTAAAATCACAATAACAAGTATATTCTAGAAAAAATTAAAATAATTTAAATTTCACCTCGGCAATCCGAGATGAAGCTAGACAAAATTTATTTTTCCATTGCTGCGATATTTTTTTAGAATTTTTATAAAAAAAAATAGAGATGCAAACGGAATACGTGTCACATCAATATTCTTACTGTTTTTCAAACTAACCTAAACGCTTGTGCTATGAAAATAGGTCTAACTTACTAGTCTGGAGTGAGGTTTGAACCCGCGACCTTTGGATCACGAGACGAGTGTCCTAACCACAAGACCAACAAGGTGCTCATTTGTATATATTTGTATATTTATGCATTTTCAGCTTACGGGCACGAGCGCCAAGCATTTGCCATCCCTGCAGCAGACGAAGGTGCGCATGTGTGTGTTTACAATACATTTACTGAAAGATTTTTCTTAGATAGCTGGACGGCCGGATGCTGTAACTCGCCTTCATCCGGTTGGCGAGCTTCGGGACTTCTTCCAGAGATGGCAAGTTCCGCTTGGGCGATATATTTAGCTAAAACGCTTACCAGTTATTGACTGCTTTTTAAATGTATTTTTTAATGGTAAAATGATATAATTGCTTAATACCATTTTTTTTAAATTTATATATATGTTCCTTACTAGGTAGCTATGTATATTTATTTTATTAGGTCCTTACCTATCAAATTGCCGTTTTCTAATACTGGGTAGTTTGAAGTTCGATATCTTGCATTTGACTTGGAATTCCAAATTCAATTGAGGGTCCTTTTTCTACATTATCCATTCATTTGTTTTCACGGCGTTTGTTCTTTTCTGTGTCTGCGACCAAGGAAAAAATGAAAATTTACGTTTTTTTCGTTATGTGAGTCCCGTCGTGGTACTAATGCTGCACATACGGCACGCAGTATCAACGATGTGTATGGACTAGGTGTTTCAAAGGAATCGATGAACTTGCATTAAAATGCCAAAATACATTGGCAACAATGGCCAATACTTCGATTAGTTTAATATATAATTTTCACAAAAAAATTGTTTAAATTTCTCTATACAAAACGGCCATTTCATAGGTAAACCTGATATAGTTTTGAGAGGAGTAGTCCATGTCATCGTCAGGTATAGTTAGAAAAATCTGTGTTAGGACAAGAATTTTTTTAACTAATAACGGATCGGAGAAGTGGACTGACACGTGATATTATTCATAAGTGTGTTTTCAGAATTTAAATTTTTTCACCGTTAATTAATTATCATATAATTAATACTAATCATTCTTTCAAAAGTCACAAATTGGAATTAATCTTCACGGTTCTACGCAAAGGATGGATAATGAATGGTTTGGAAACCATTGAAGTCCTAAGAAATTTAAATTCTGAAAATACATTCATGTTGCTTTCAGGTGATGGTAGGAAAAGTTGGGACTTCTTGATAGATGGTTTCTTTAGAAGAAAACTTAGTCCTACAATGAGATGACCGCTAATCTAAATGAATGGCAAAAGCCTTTTTGGAAGACGACCTATTTATATATCCCTGTTTGTTGCCAACTAATTATCAATCTGTCTACAACATTAATATCAAAAAACAATAAAATTTGCAAAAATTAAAACACATTTACATTATGACATTACTTTTGCCCGACCTAGTAGAATACATTTATATTACGGGAAAAATTTGGTAAAATGTAATTTTAGCCAAAATACAAAAGAGACCCCTTCTTTAAATGACCGATTTAATCATTGTAAATCAATCATTTCGCAAACAAACCTTATTTTGTGTTGACCGACCGACTGCAAAGATAAATAAATGATTTTAAGAAAAAAATAAAAATAAACACGTTATAACATTTAAACGGGTTCTTGAGTCATTTTTAAATGATTAATAAAACGGCTCGAAATAATTGAATTCCGCGAAACTGCTAAGTGTATACTGCGAAGAGAACATCTTCAATGTCAGTCTTAGACTTCAGGGTCGGAAGATGGGAAAAAAATGTGCTCTTCTCAAAGTCATTTGAATACAAAACACATTTCAAACTTTGGTAACTGTATATTAATGGTCAAGCCATTTCCTGGAGACGGAAAATTACTATCGGCCGTATTTAATTGAGTTAATAAAACACATCTATGCATATTTTTACTGGACGGATCGATAGATGGTACTCGCGTGAGAAGAATATTACAGGAAACGTAAATAGAGCTATTAATCTAGACACATGCCTCTCTTCTCGGAACTATCGTGAGCACTGATGAGGGTGTGGTATAATTGATCACGAAAATTTTATTGCAACCTCTGCCACTAGTTACGTGGCGATGACGCACTTTTCAATGATCCGTTTTGCATTTATTACAACGTTTACAAAATAAATGCTGTTTCGTAACTAACAAAACACAATGCATTTTAATTAATTTAGATAAATTAATAGAAGTCACAAAGAGAGGAAGCTGTTTATATATCACAAAGAGACGATAAACGTGTATTTTAAAGTCTTTTTTAAATATACATATAAGAACATCTACAAATTATCAAATTTTCAAAAGCTCTATATCAGATTCTATACCAAATCTGAGAATCTTACGTTTATTTTAATGGACTATACTATAGCTAGACCGCATTCAAAAGAATGTGCGCAAAAAATATGTGTGTTGTTACGATAAAAAAATGAACACAAAAGAAGTTTTTCTAGTAAGTAACCTTCTTTAAACTAAAAAATATATATTTATTTGGAATGTCATATTGAGGCTTGTAATTCGGGCTTGCCAGGCAACTTTCCCCCGCTTTCTTCTTACCGGACAAAGCTAGAGAATGGCCTTTTGATTGTGGTCGACCTATCTAAACAATTGTAGTCTATTCTCATAAACTAGTTAATAAACATAGATTTCGCAGCTGGTAATGATATTTGTTTATATTTTTTAAAGTGGAGTATTAAGCAATATTTTTTTTATGTATATATGATATTCATTTGTTTTAAGCTAACGAACACGACTGCCTGCTGTTCATGAATCAACCAATGAGAGGTTTGAAATTTATAGTAACGCAAAAAGACGAGATGTGAATTGGACAAATCTTGCGTACTTATTCTTAAGGACCCAGCGGAAAACTAAGGTCACATTTCCGTACAAGTTGAAAATGTAAAGAGCTGTGCGTCTGTTTTTTAAACTTAAAATGTTAAAAATTTCAATGAATCTGCATAGTACTGCCGAGGAATGTGCAACCTAAAGCTAAAATTATCCCTCTATAGACGATATATTGTGGTTTTTCAGTCATTGTATTTCATTTATTCTATCATATTTTATAGATTTTTTAGTCTTAATTAGGTTTTTTTTGTTTCTTCTTTGCATTCCAATTCTTTTACTTTTATTTTACCTTGCTACTTCTTTTGTGGATCCATATGAAAGACGCTATTTTTATAAGAAATATAAAAAATATCGTTTGCATTTATTAGCATTTTTTCCTGCACCTCGCATGATACTTTTTTAAAAATATTTTTCGCTCTTGATTTTTACTTTATGTACCTACTTTCTTCAAAAGCTACCTATTTCGGAACAGATATTTCTACATATATAGCGAGGCAGGTAATGGCTGAAAGGATTGTAACATATAATCTTAATTTATTTGTATTATGTGTATGTATCAAGAAATCAAATGTCTATTTTTGTCCAATAAACGCCGATTCATCGGCAATGAAATGAAATGAAATCCAGTAATTATGTTCTTAGAACGTACATATAAAAATATTAGAAATAATACATTTTCAAAATTGAAAATAAAATCAGGCGATCTTCACGAGATTGATTAATTAAATTAAAGCTGATTACTTGATTAATCTGAAAGCGCGAGGATGTGATTAACATTATCCCGGTGAACTTTTATATCCGTCGACGCCGTATCTGTTTATCCAGCGTCCAGTTTATTGCCTCCGCCTGGTTGCGCCTGGTATTCAGTCGGGCTTCCCTGCGAGCGTATTCCTGGAGACAGATCGAGCCAGTCAATATTACATCAGTGACTGGACGCGGCTCGTCCTTGGGATATTCAAGTTATACGAGACACAAGGTGGTACAGGATGCTGGGGATATAAATCATCTCTAACGCAGAAAATCTCACCGCACGCACCGTATCGATAATTGAGAATATAATTAATGAGTACCTATCGTAGTTTTATTTATAAAAAAAGGTATTAAAACCATTATCATAATAAATTAAGTTATATTTGATAAAGTTTATTTAAACATCCACTGAAAAAAGTCGAAAGGTCTCAGTTCAAATGCGAAAACTACAATATCTCGGACATGTGATGAGAGACATTCAGAGAAATAAGAGATCTTGTATCTAGTACAGGGGCCCTAGAAGAAGAAGAACATCATGGCCCATGACCCCGCGTTGCGTGACGTCTTTTATAGATAAATTCCTTCGAGAAATTTGTTCTAGAGCGTTCTAGACGATTCCAAAGTAATGTTTTAGTGCATAATGGAAACATCAGGATCTTCGAGACCCTGCGTTGCATGCTGATTTTCGAGAGTTTGCGGTCATGACTGACCCTGCGTTGCGTGACGCCGTTGTATCGTTGTCTAGTAGTAGTATGTATAGTTCTTCAGCGTTATAGTTATAGAGGATGAATAGTGTTTGATATCTTCGTGTATAAGAGTCCATTTGCTGCCTAGGGCATAATCTAATTTTCAATTTTTTTTTATTATATTTGTTATTACGCTGTTTCTAATAATAAAAAAAGAATATTGACGTGATAAGTATTCCTTTTACGCGTCTCTATGTAAAACAATTAACTAAAAAATAATATTTTTGGCTACCATTGCCAGGGCTGTATCCAGAAGCTACTAGTAACACAAAGAGACAAGGAACAAGATAGATATAGGATACAGCACATGGAATAAAAACAAAACTCTTCAAAGCGAACCCTCATCAAACGTCAAAAGATGGCGTTACACAAGCGAAAAATAAAAATGGGTAATGGTCAGGTTTCGTGACCAGAATGGCGAATTGAAGATGACCGTATTGCATGTTAAATTAAATTTAGACTTAATAAAATAAAGAAACATTCATAAAAATCATGTATTTGCCCAACTAATATTATTAGAAAATTAAATATCCTGTTAAAAATGTCCTTAGGTTTTCACGAACGTTCAGAATCTTCTGTGTATAGTTTTCTGGGATATTCTGCCGTGTGTATGTGACCTCTCTGGCCAACGTTTCGGATCCCATTGCAGGGTCCATCATCAGGGCTGATGTCACATGATGCAGGGTCCATCATCAGGGCTGATGTCACGTGATGTCACAAAAAAAAATTCGGGAAAGATACATTCCATACATCTTAAATATTAATAGATTTAAGATAATTGTTTACTTTGTAATATTATCTTACGAGTCCATACAGATAAAGCCCACAAAGTGGAGTAATTTTCTTCATTATTAAAACATCGTAGGTTTGATAATTTATTAATTAATTAAATAGTTGGTTTATGTTATTTATAAGAAGGTATTCGTATTTAAAATATGTGGAACCTGATGAATAAATTATAATATTATATCTTTTCATACAAAGATATGATAAAAAAAAGCTAAAGAAGACATGACAAAAAATTGTGAATTTTGCTCACATTGCCAGGCTATCATCACCTTAATGAATAGTAGTATCCAAATTATGCCGTACATAATAATAGTAAAAATAATGTGCGTGCAATAGTTAATAATAAGTGCAATAATAATAAGTGATTTTTTTTTAATTTGAATGTATTTTTTGATGCCTCTAGGTAGTGTAACCCCTTAAGATTTTTTAAGAATTTATAAGAATTTTTTTTAAATATTTTTTTTAACGAATTTTTTTTTTTAATAAAATGAATAAATACTTATTCCTTAGGAACCGAAATGTAAAATTACCGTCATTTTTGACGGGTTACAGCTACTTATTTATAAATCTTTTACACTCCACATGCCTCTCAATCAACAAATCACACTAACTAGACCATGTAGATTCACGACTACTTTCCAAAGGTCTTATATAATATTGCAAAAGTTATAAATTATTTAAATAATTACACGGGCGTAAATAAATAGGTCCCGTCTATTTTTGAGGGATGGGCTAGCAGGGGTAGTAATCCCCGAATAAGGCGGACTGCACGCCTCATCCATTTTAAAATCACCAAAATGATAATCTCGTTATTTTCAGAATACGGTCGTCAATATCCTCAGAGTGATATTGACACAGTAATGGCATTGAACCTGCGTGGGCTAAGCCAACGGACGACCCGATGAATAATGTAAAAATATGTAGTGAATGAATGTTAATGAATGTTGTGACGCGTTTTGTTTATTTCAGCATTAAGCGACCAATCCACGTTACGGAATGTCGCACCTACCGCCGGCGACAACGAACAGCTGTCGAACAATCTGCCCCGAGTTCATTTTAAAAATTATTTAATTACATTACACCCATATCTCATTTATATGGCTTTTTGCTATAAAGGACCTTTTCATTGTTTTTATTTATATTATTTATAATGACAATGATTTAACTGCTTATTTCACTAGGATATACATGTGTCGAGATTGTTTTATGCTACCATTAATAAATGTGTTATGTCGAGATGAGTAGCTTGAAAACATTAATAAACACATAATACGAGGGGTATAAAAGCAAAAGACGACAAGATGCAAAACATTTTTAAAATGTTTTGAATGCAGTGCAGTCACTTTGTTCAGACTAAACATAGTGGACAGTCCGATGTATGAGTGTAGTTCGGAAGAGGAGACCCTTGATCACATATTTTTTGCCTGCCCATCGCGGAACTCCAATTCCCTTCACTGTGAGCTGATCAAGGCTTAATTTCAACTCCCAACCAATATTTGTCATCTTCTTGCTATGAAATCACGTAATCTGATAACTATAATATTTAAAACAATGTTAAAAAATGACATAAATATATAATTAATGACACATTTTTAGCAAAACCCCGTGTATTACTTGTAAAATGGCACACATCGCAAAATATAACATTATCCCCTTCCAAAATCACCTTTAAAAGCAAAGACAGCAATATATTTGTAGTGTAAAAAGAAAAGGCAGCAATATCCACTTCAACTAATCAACCCCCAAGAATGTTGCACGTGACAAAATGGCCGTTCATACTAAAGTTAGAGTTGATGACGATTTTAGACTGAAACCTCATAGTAAATATAGCAATATCCAATTATGTAAAAAGCAAAAGCAGCAATGTCCACTATTTGGTAGCAAACACAGAAATATCTATATTTAAAAGTTAAATATCTATTAATACACGTAGGTATATAAGAGAAAAAGTAAGGCAGCAATTGTTTAAAAACTTATTTCCAATGAGATGTAGGTTTCATAGATTCCAGAGAAATTTCCTTGAGTAGTGACAGGTTTTTGTATTTATCTCAAAAAACACCTCAGTGGAATATTGCTGTCTTTGCTTTTATACTCATCATACAGTATAAAGACAAATATCATGCTATCCTTACGAAAATATGGTTAATAGCCTTACTTAATTGTGGCACTGTTCTTCTGTGTGAAGTGTTTTGGGATACTTTGCCGTGTGTATCTGAACACTCTAGCCTGATCAGGGCATCAGGGCTGATGTGACGAGTATGTGCTGATGAACATCATCAGCCCTGATGATGGACCCTGTAATGGGATCCGAAACATCGGCCAAAGAGGTCAGATACACATGGCGTAATATCCCAGAAAACTATACACAGAAGATTCTAGCACTGTTCTAGATATTTTGAAAATATTGGAAGTTGCAATACAGCAATAATTCGTATAACTTACAAATAGTACCTACTAGCTAGAGATATGGAAGTCTTACAGTATAATAAATACTTTTCGGTTCGTGGCGATGTTGTTCTAGCGAACTGTTAAATTTCTGAGATAGATTCGCGAGTTTTCCCGCCTCTAGTCGCTTCTAGCCCCGAGGGATGTGATTACCTCGCGTGTAGCCGTCTAGAGACGTAACAGCTAATGACCGATATCGTTATGACCGGCAGACGGCGCTGGCGCCACGCTGCTTGACCACTCTGGTTTTTTTTTCACTGGCCTACCGTCGATCTTCGGCACCTAAAGCGGCCCACTCACGCTGCAGCATATACGACAGATTTGCTCTACCGTTTTATTAATATTGTGATGTGTTTTGTTTGTACTGCCACGCCACTCCCTTTCTCGCCCTTACAAACAGACAGACATCGAGTTTTATGGGTAAAGACTGAGATATTCGTGCAATCTTTTTTATTATAATATAAATATTAAAAAACCGGGTTGATACTATAGAAGTATAGAAAAATCATAGAATTCGAGATGTGGTTGTGCAGAAGAATACTCAAAATAATCTGGATGGGCAGAGTTACGAAAGAAGATATTTTGATAAATTAAGAAAAACAAGTAAGTAAACAATAAAAATCCGAAAACTTTGTTATCTCGGATATGTGATGAGGCATCCAGAAAAGTGTGAGTTTTTGCACCTCATAATGCAGGCAAAAATTGCCGTAAATCGGAGCCATGAAAGAAGAACATCATGGCTGAAAAATCTAAGATAGTGGTTTGGTCAGTTTAGCCACTGTAATGCATTTTATATTGGACAAAACGGAAAAGGATTAGATGAACTAATGCCAACTGGGCGGTGAATTAGAGGGAGTTAAATATAAGCTTTTGCTCATAAAACGGTCCCGGGTAAGCGGTGGGTCTACCCTCATTAGAAGAACTAATTAAGAATCATAATTATCAAGATAAAAAATGATTAAAACATAAAGCACTGAAAAACTTCATTCTAAATTCCAAAACGGCTAAACATTCATAATGGAGGACCATTCCTTTGAAAATAAAGATCTCACGAGATGTTAGAATCAGAAGGAGATGCACGTAAACGATGATTTTTTTTTTCGTTTCACAAATGCGACGTTAGTAGCGATAAACCGCAAAGCGGTGTGGCCAGCACGATCAATCGAGTGATAAATAAAGGGAGTACCTACCACGGGCGAGAAGTTTTTCTGCGCGCCAATATAGAACTGAATTCGTAGAAGCAATTGAAATGTTGTAATAGTTAGTGTGTGGAATATTCTAGAAATATTTAGTTACTATAAATTTAAGAACAGTGTTCCGATTTAATTCGCTTTTAGTGACATTTTGCGTAGTAAATAAAAGTTTAAATTGTTTTAGTGTTTTTATATGCCTCCCACAGCCACGTCCCGTGACAATAATATAGAACTCTTACTAAGATAATAAGAAAATAATAAATATCTAAATATCGCCCATTGCATCCCATCCCTTATCCATTTTAACTCCACCACACCCTCGCCACATTTACCACCAGACACGCCATTAATAACTGTCTGACAATGTTTTTAATTTTAGCCGAATTGTATAATCGAGAATAAGAAGTTTTAACGTTAAATATATGTAAGAAAATATAGTCGAATAAAATAAATTTTATTTAAAAAATAATCAATGAATTCCATAAAGCTTCACCTAAAACCTATGCATAGTTAAAAAATATAATTCAGATACAATATTTAAGCTTTCTTGCAATGGATGTACCTTATTATTATTATTAAAATTACCGTTGTATTGTATGCGTAAAGGTTTTTATGTTGTCTCTCTACAGCAATACTGCTTAACATCCTCAATCAATTAGTTGCTCTCTGCAGTTGGTTTGACGAGACACGATTTATCTACATTCAACCACTCTATCGGTCGTGAACTTAACACAAATCAACACGTCTTCCTGTTTAACTGTTAGCCATTTAACAACCGCTTGAAATCTTCGTCAACATATCGAGAATGTTTATTGATGCAATATACCTGGCCATAAAATATTGCATGTTATCGTTAAGACTACATTAATTATAAATTTAAAAGATTTTAATTCAAATATGCTCAGACGAGCTGAATGAGCGATAAGAGTGGATGCGTCAGAGGAAGTTTTAAATAACACCAATCATAAAAGTAGATAGTATAATCTACTATGATGCAGATTATATGAAAACTGGGACCTTTCTATGGAAATTAAATGTCATATAGAGCAAGCTGGAGGCATACTCTTCCACATAAATAGGTACTTGAACTTCAATTTTCGAAAGAGAACGATGAAATGCTATGTGTCCTCTCTACTTTTATATGGAATGAAAACACGAACCTCATTGAGCCTAAAGCGATTTGAAGCATTTGATATGTGGATCTAAAGATGGCTTCTAAAAATAAGCGATGTAAAAGAAAAAAGAAATCCTTAAAATGATGAAAACCCGGTGTTTTTAATCCAGAGAAGTACCTGATCCTATATTTCATAATTAAAGGCAAAATTGTGAGCAGAAGAGATCCTGGAGAATGAAAGACAACAAAATAAAATAATCTGAGACAAGCGTTCGGGAAATTCATGGCCCAACTATTTGGAGTTGTTGCAAGCAAGATAATGATTACCAACATCGATCATTAATGAGGATGGGAAGCGTAAACTATGTTGCCTCTTCTTGAGATTTATTATAAATTTAATTCATACTAGTATTAAATTTTCTGAATTCGCAAACCACATCATGGATAATAATCGCTATCCTGTCACGCGTAAATGTAATAAAATGAATAATTTAAAATGTTTCGAAAATAAATGAATTTGAGCTCAAGTATTGATTCGCTTAATAATATTATTTTCACCAACTCTCCTCCTCTCCTCTCAACATTCCCTTCACGCCAGTAACTCCAGATTCTTTGGTCAGTATCTTATTAATTCATTATTTGTATTTCCACCTAATCCATGTAAAAATTATTGTATGTTTGAATACAGTTTAAAGCTTAACCTGTCGACGCAAGACTCCGATACTCTCGAAACTAGAGTAATTAAATATAAAATATAATTTAACCCAAATAGGATTAAGAATGTTAATATTTTCCATTCATTTTAACGATCATCATGAAAAATCTCTATAATGTTGACGCCAAATCCATAAAGAAAAGATAAGAGAAGCGTGATTGAAATGATATGATCAATTAACAAGCCAGATGATTCTGTAAATGGGAAAAATAAAAAATATACAGGATATGTCAAATATGTGGAATATGTCAAAAAAGTATTAATGGTATAATATTCATATAATACGGTATTTATAAATGCGAATGCAACGAAAATAGTATCTTAAATGACACTACTGGTGGTTTCGAAACCTCTGTCAAAGACGCGCAAATCTTAACTTTAAATTAACATCTTAGGTAAGTAAAAAAATAACTTACGGAGATAGTCCCTCCGACGTAACTCGCTTTACACCTTTATCGGTTACATCAAAGTTTGAAATATTGTGAGCATACCTGAAAGAAAACAAACAAATAATCATTAAATATGGAAATTATAACGAGAAAATTATACACAAAATAATCAGATTTCATCAATTTTCAATTAATGTCTTCTTCGTATTTTTCAAATTCGCATTGTGACACCATTTTATAAATAAAATAATAGACACTTTATTATAACCATGATTAATTTTTATTACAAAAATTCTACTTGTTTCAGGAGCAATGCTCCCTTATTCAGGATAAGAAATTTTACATTCTACAATTTACATACATACAATTTACATTACATACATTTTAACCACCCTCACCGTATCCAACTAGTCAATTGGTTGATAATTAGTTTCAGAACATTTCTTGTACCGAAAATGGAGCATTACTCCCGAATAATCTAGAATTTTTGTAACAAAAATTAATCTGTGCTTAAAACAAAGTGTTTATTATTTTATTTAAAGAAAAGATATCAAAACTATACGCGTTGATTAATAAAATCAGATTTTATTTACGATTTTTTAGGACATACCTTGATAATAAAATTAAAACAAGCTACATGAATCACTTAAGAATGATTTACATAGAAAATCTATGTTTTGAAAAAATAATGTCTCCATTGGAGTCAGCTCGTAGTTTTCTATTTTTGTTGTATTTTGGAATAGTACTTACTTACTTACCATCACGCCGTTTCCCCGTGGGGGTAGGCAGAGAGGATAGAGCGCCATACTCTTCTGTCCTGACATACAACTTTCGCTTCGTCTACATTCATACATCTTCGCATGCAAGCTCGACGGTTGTTCAGGCTTCTAACAGGACCATCTTCCAGTATCTGGTTAATCTGGTCATGCCACGTCTTCCGTGCTCGCCCTCTCTTTCTGGCGCCGTCAACACTTGCATCATATATCTTTAATAAATAGTAAAGTGAGCAAATTTAAATTTTTTTCTCGTATCTTCTCTTGTGTTTTTTATCACATTTTTGTATGGAAATATATACCTACATATATCATTTTTACATTTATTCATCAGGTTCCATACATTTAAATACGGATATTTTCTAAAATGATATAAAATAAATTATTAAATCAATTAATAAATTACATTAAATTGATTTTTAATATAATTTATGAATTAATAAATTACATTAAATTACTTCTTCTTCAAACACAGCAAATATTTGCATTATTTGATCATATATTCCCCTCATATTCCCTTACGATCCATCGGACCATTTTCTTAAATTAATCAATTTTTTAAATGCACTACGACAGTTTTATTTCTAAAACCGACAGAGCAGCCCGCTATATTACCGACGACCGAGCCACCGCGGCAAATTGATGGCTGCTGTCAAATCCGATCGTAAAATTTCTTCCAGGTTAAAAAACGCCGATGCGCGATTGTTATTTTAACGGTTATCGCGTTATGTCTTTTGCATATTCTCTCATTCTCATAAATTAAACGTTTTTTTCCTTTATTTATTCAGTATCCATTCGGAGGATTTAAATCTTTAATAGAAACTTAAACATTGTCGAAAAAAAATTAAAATTTCACCTCGATGCATCTGGTATGCTAATTGACAAGCTGTAAGCTATTTTTAGCTCGTTTGTACATGCGAGTACATATTTGAATCTATGATTCGTGCTATGTATGCGTAGCCTCTTGTATGTACGTGTATTAAGAAATCTCACGCTTGATCGACGCATTATAATTTATTGCATTTCAAAAGCTATCATCTTAAACGAGCTATTAAAACTTCGCAAGATACCTATTTCAATTAAAATATATTAGTACAAGAATCCCCAACGTGCACCGGATGTATTTGATGGAAAAATTATGGCATATATATGAGCTAAATAAACGTCTCAGAGCTCATACAAATATGGATGCTTCGATGTTTGGACGTATGCAGAGGATAACTGAATAGCAATCATCGAATATACTTGAGCTTGAAGAGGCTTAAGCTAAAGTGGAGCGAAAATGTCCTCAGAGACATCTCTGCCTTAGAGACTTAAAACTGTAGAAAAACAAAAAAAAATCAATAGAGAAAGACTCTTAAGGAGGCTAAGACGAACTAGAGAGGATGGAATTATGAGGAGGAACTACGTTAATTGTAAACGTGTTGTTATTGACAATGGGAGAAATCCCGAAAACGTTTTAACAATTCAAAATAAATATAGTGGAATAAAACAGTGTTGTTTACCCTCATTTTTTTAAATATTAAAAATGAATTTCCACAATGTTACAAACAAAAAACTTGAACATTTATTTTTTTTCGTTTGACCGATGTGCGGGAACCATTCCCCCACTTTTCTTTAATAGCTTACTAATAAATTAGTGTTTCAACGAACAATTCTTTGACGGACGACATGTACAGGAACATGTATTATTTGTATATGATTTATTAATTACTCCTAACAAACCAAAATTGTTCAATATTCTTTGTGACACGAATTAAAAAACGGATCTATTAAAACCACAGTCCACACGTTAATTTAATTTGATAACCTAGTAAAACAATATATAGGAGTTTTGTCGCAGAAATTCATAACAATCTTGGTGTGTATTTTTCGTAATTACTTTCAAGCAAACGATACACGGATTTTTTATCTATTTATTACTCATATTATATATATAATATACATATTGAAGACTGCATACAAATTTTTGTACTCAAATCTAAAGTATAATTTTCGGTGTACGCTGTTCCAAGAGGAAGGACATTCTGAATTTGCCGCTGGCGCTGGGTGGTTACAGCTATTAAGCCATAGGGTACAACCGAATAATGAAATAAAAATATATTTAGAAACTAGACATATAGGTTTATAGCATCACGCAGGGGAATTTCGATATCTAAAAAAAAATGGCGGACTAGCGAATTATATTTTCGATTTTTTATAGAAAATTTTCATCAATTATTAAAAAAAATATATTTATACGCATTCAAAGTTTTGCTGAAGGATAATTCAACATACGAACAAAAAAAATTAAAGCTCTGTATCTCCGTCAATTTTACAAGTTTCTTTTAAATATTTGGTGAGAGCATTCGTAACAAATGCATCTTTCAGAAAATAAAAAAAAATGACAAAAAATATTTTTTCACAGTGATCTGGAACCCTAAATAAAAAAACGATTTTATGAAAATGTCAAGGCTATATATGGCTCTAAAGTTAAACTGGAAAATGATAATTTTTTAAAATTTCTCATTTTACAAATATTATTCAGCGATCTCTTTATAAGTTTACCGCGGACGCGGTGAAGAGAAACAAAAGCCCCGCCACAGATTGCATCTCTTTGTTTCGGACAATCCCCGTGCGTTCGGATGTACAAACACCCGTCGGGTCGGGCCGACACGGGTCGGGAAAGTAAATTATTAGGTCAGGAGACCACCGGATGCCACACGTTTAAATTTATTAGTCTGAGAGGCGATCTTTCACTTTAATTTACCGATCCTCGAAGGATTCACGCTTCGGGGATTCGAGGATTGTTGCTGCGTCTCGAACTGCCGAAAAAAGTCATAAAAATATGAAATGTTATAAAATATGAGGGTCGTTCATTTAGAGTATATACAATCTTATACTCTAAGGTCGATCATTTCATTCATCAAGCGGCAGGGGAGTATCTTTTTTTTCTTCTCCTTTAGCAGTCATGGAAGTCCGTGACAGCAGTCACTACATCCTTCTGTACATCTTAGATTTTCATAAATTTAACTCGAGTTTGTAGATATTTTTCTTACAAACGTTTACAGAACAGACAGGTATACCTCGTTTTATGGCAATCTGTTCAATAATCATCCCTCTGTTGACAAAATCCAGTAATTATATTCCTAGAACATACATCTATTGTATATTTATGTTATTACTCGTAAAAGCCCCTTGGGCGTAAATAAATGAATATAAAATACTGTTATTTTTATTTGTTTGTAAGCCGAACAGAAATAGCCCAATCCAAATCACCGCAGTTCTTGCTTCCGCACATGCGACATCGTGACTAGGACTAGGAATTGGACATATTCCAATTCCGCGGGATCCCTACGGATCGGGGTCCCGAATACCTTTGTGTTTTTTTGTTGTTGAATAGCTGAATAGCAATTAAAGACAATACCTTGCATTGTTATATCAGCAATTTTAATAAAATATTCATTATTAATCATTGCATTAAAGTTTTTGTAGGCACCACGCATCAATCGGTCAATGGAGTAAAAACTACTAACTAGTAGTAGTTTTTATTATTATGGTAGGTTGATAAAATAGGTACAGCAAATATTATTCAAAGCTATTTTCACTATTTGAACGTGACACGAACATAAGTTTTAAGTACTTAATAAAAGTTCTATAGACATGTACAATTAATCATACAAAACATAAAAAATGCTGATCAATCCCGATAATCTCGTCCGATTTTTCGGTTCGGGATTGATCTCGTAAAATGCCTCGAGATCTCACGGGATCGGGATTGCATTCCCTAATCGTGACATATGCAATATAATAATACGTGGATTGAAGTTAATTATATCTATTATTTGTAACAATATTTTTATATGTTTGTTCTGAGAACACAATTACTGGATTTGGTCCATAGAGAAATAATTATTAATTAAGATAAATTATAGGAGTCTCACAGAGACGAAGCTATTTATATGGGATCTTACGACCTGTATGAACTGGCTTAATTGTAAGCATAGTCAATAGCATAGTCCATTAGAATAAATGAAAGAAACTGATTAAGAATATTTGTACAACATTCAAAAAAAAAAAATGATAATATACCATACATCTACACATATGGTAACATCTATATAGATATATGTAGATGTACCAATGAATGTCAGAACTGAAGAACAATACACTAAAATCAAAAATACATAAAACAAATAAAATAATACATAATCAAAACAAAAATAGTCAAAATTATAAAAAATAACTTTACTCCGAAAATAATTGATTCACTAATATTTATTTTATGATTTTTATAATTCCCTACACTGTTCCATTTATTACTTGTACTTATCATTCTTGCTCTATTATATTTGATAAGCCCGAGGGTATACTTACCTTTATATTATTTCCGTTATTCTTATATTTTATTCTTATATCTTATATTTATATGTTCATGCTTTGTTAAACATTTATTCCATATATTATACTGTTTACCTTCTATTAACTTTTACAAGCCTCTTTATACTCATTGTTTCACTGTAAAAGTATATATTTTTCTTACATACATAATCAATAGATATTATGCATAATGTACTCCTATCCCCAAACACAAGTTTAACTTTTCTGGGGACAGTTAAACAAGTACAAAAATGTCATATATAATTAATTATACTGTAATATGTAGGTATTTATTTTATTTAAAAAAAGTTCTAACGTTGGAATCGGTGAAAGTTGCATTGTGGTAAGTGATCACATAAGCCAGCTTAAACAGAAAATAAACCCTGAGCCTCCTTTTAAAGTCTTCCATACATGTTTCCCATTTAAATAGGAGAACTTAAATGAGACTTCTATAATATATCTTAATTTATGCATTATTTGTTTATAATAATACATGAAAAAACACGAATAAAAAATGTCGCCATCTGAAGCCGGGCTTGACCGCCTCTGTAAGGTTGAAATTTGATTTTTATTTTTTATCGTGTTCTCTGTTTTCACCTTGTTCAACCAACGTGCAAGGATACAAAAAAAAAAACTATAAATGACAAGACAAAAAATCCGAGAGTCACGGTGTTTTCAGGTCACAGTTGGAGAAATTTGTTTCAAGAATAGGTAGTCTTAATTATTGTTGATATGATTCGGATATTCGGTGTACTTTAATATGCAAAACGAGCTCAAGACAAACAAATAAACAAGTACTCATATACCCAGAGTATAGGTATTTTCATATAAGCTTGCAATTGAGTTAGTGTGGGTACAGTGCGTAATACGCGCATTGTTTCATTGTGTTAAGTTTACGGATACGAGTATAAACTATGCCCTACGCTTTAGATTTATTGACATACGCTTATACTATGAACGCTTTTGGTTCTGGGGTTGTCAATAAAATATTTTCTCTTTTTGTGTAATTTTTTATAAAAGGGTTTTGTTAGCACAGAACTCTTTCTAGTTACGGAGAAAGCGAATACCTGTTATACAACACTAGCTGCAACCCGTCAAAAATGACGGAACATTGGTTCGCGTCTTTGCTGTCTTTGGCGGCCGTGGCGACATGCGTGAAACGGCCGGTTCGGGTTTGGTGGCCCGGGGTTCAAGCCTCGTCTCCGGTCGTTTATTTAGCCGTGAATTCGAAAGAAATTACGGACGTTACGGGGACATACAGACAGACGGACGGACAGACAACGAAATTATTATGTTTGATTAAACACAATAATGTAAATTACAGAAATGGAGAAGTCTTCAAGTATGTAAAAAGTACATAATTCAACTTTTCTCACTAAGACCACGAAAAATGTTAATTTTTTTATCGCAGTGGCAGCTGTAGACCGTGGGGTATGCACATACCGAAAATTAGGGTTAAATTTGATAGCGTTTGCTCAAAATCTTCAAGTATGTGAAAAATACATAACGCAAATTTCTCACTAAGACAACGAAAAATGTTAAATTTTTTATCGTATTGGCAGCAGTAGACCGTGCGGTATGCACATACTGAAAATTACCGTTAAATTTCATCGCGTTTGGTCAAAATCTGCAAGAATGTGAAAAACACATGACGCAAATTTTTCACTAAGACCACGAAAAATGTTAAATATTTTATCGTATTGGCAGCAGTAGACCGTGGGGTATGCACATACTAAAAATTACCGTTAAATTTCATCGCGTTTGGTCAAAATCTGCAAGTATGTGAAAAACACATAACGCAAATATTCTCACTCCATTCGAGTCCACGAAAAATGTAATTTTTAGTAAAAATGGCAACAATACACCGTGCTACATACACAACGAGAATATAAAAAAATGTAAAAAAATATGTTTTCTTTAAAAAAAACCGCTGAAAGATGAATTAGCATCGCAAGTCCCGAATTGATTGATGTTGAGTGTATTATATAGTTTCGGAGCTGAGGATAGCAATCGACAGTATAAAACATTTTTACGATGCAATGAACACACTTGTCGTTGTTAACAGTTTTCTGTCCGTGTGTTTAGTCGAGACCTTCTTCCGCTGGGGGCAGTGACTCGTTATTTATAGTCGCGAAAAAAGGTGCATCACGGAGCCACCTCCCCACGGCGGGATCGGGCGCGAATTAGCGCGGCCCGGACTCCACATTTAAATTGCTCGCCTTTTTATTATAATTCAATTCTTGCATTTTTTGTTTCACAAATATCATTTTATCAATCTCGCCGCGCGGCACCCGAAGCCGCGCAGCGCCCGGCGGCGGCCGCGCTAAAAGGGTTTTAGCATTTCTTACTTGTCGGCGTAATTTGGTGAATCTCATTTTTTTATCAAGGAGCATTGTATTTGCACCGGGTTATTTTATTTCTTTATTATATCTTTTTCTCTTTCCAGGTTCTAATTTTATTTGGATATTTGTTGAATGCATGTTAACCCAACCCTCTCTATGTTTTATGTGTCTATGTACAAATGCACATGCGTGTACGGGAATGAGAAAGCCGATGAAAAAGCGAGGAAGGCTACAACCAAGAAAACGGCTCCAGATTACTCCAAATTCCCACTTAGTTTCGCAACACGGAAGATACGTGAAAGAATACAAGATACGTGGAACCAAAGGTATGTGTCCGAACCGACGGGAAAGGTGACAAAGATGTTTTTCCCATCTTTTCTGGACGCTCAGAAGTTTAGAGCCTCGGTAACCCCGACCTTTGAACTAACACAGATGCTAACAGGATATGGCCTATTCAAGAGTTACCTCCACCGTCTTAAAATAATTAATGAAGACACATGCCCCTACGACGGAACTGCCATACAAGATGTTTACCACCTGCTGATGTTTTGTCCCATTTTCAGCACACAAAGACGTCAACTGGAGAGACATCGCAACCGTGATAAGTCACAAGGACTTGTCACAAGAGGTGGTCTCTTTCTTAGAGAATGTAGTTAGGGCATTAAAAGTAATAAATAACAAATAAAACAATAGCCTGACGTTATAAGAACGTGTAAGAAGGTCCCCTCAGGTCCGACTCTTTCTGAGAGAGGTTTCCCGTGGTTCCCTCTTCACATAGGCAAATGCGAAGGAGTTCCAAGCTCCACGGGCAAATCCCTCCCGTTCAAATAAAGCTGGTAGTAGCTAGAGCAGAATACCTGAACTCCTATTGACGTACATTATAAGCCTTGTACATAGCAAGCAAGGCCAATAATAATTGCATCTAAAAAAAACTCTTAAATTCATTGGAATTGATATATCAATCTCTTTCTATTTTTGCACAATGTTTCTGACTTACTATGTTTTTTTTCTTCCATTATAATCTACTTTTCTTTTCTTTGCATTTTTATATTAACGCTGTTGCATTGTTCAATGTCTTCTCCCAATCTATATTTATACAAGTATTTTTACTCTGCTTATCTTATTGTTCTTAATTTTCTGTGTTTATTGCCTTCGTTATATTATTGAGTAAATTTTTCCAAATAAAGACGCTTGGACAGTGAAGAGGTTTGGGCGGCCGACTCTCCGGGTCGCAGGAGTGCGTGCTGCCCTGCCTGCGGCTTGGCGAGGAGGCTGCGTTTAGCATTAAAATAATGCCAACTAGACGGCGAACGTGCTGGGCCGATATGGACGCTCTGCGCATAAAACGATCCAGGGTGTGTGGTGTGTCCCCCTTCACTGTATCAAAGAAAACTTATGATTTACTTTCATTTTGTGTACTCTTTTCTGTTTTATATATCATTTTATATCATGTAGGATTTCATTTTTTGGGTTTTGTTTTACTATCACCTTGTGTATTCTCTTCTGTTCTGCTGCATAACATTTATATGTATATCACTGCAATTATGTATTTCTTGTATTTAACTTTTGTTGTATTTTCATCTAATAAAGTATAATTTCTTCATCCTTGCTCCACAGAGTCAGCGAAGAGGTTGTGTGGTCGTCTCGCCGCGCCGCCTACACAGCGTTAGCGACGTAGCGAGGATAGCCGCTTTAGCATTAAAATAATGCCAAACTGGGTGGCGAAAGTGTAAGGCCGATGTGGGAGCTGTTGCACATAAAACGGCCCTGGGTATGCGGTGAGTCCCTCTTCGCTGTATCAAAGAAACTTTCAAATAACGTTTAGAAATAACTTGAAGCGCCCCATCAGTATGTTGAATATTTATTTTATTTGTTTTATTTATTTAATATTCACGGAAGACCAACAGCACAAAAAAGAAGCATAGTAAACATTAATATAATATAGATGGCCAATTATAGGTCTTCACTTTTAGTGATATATGTGAAAAAGGCGAAATCAGACATTTACAGGCGTCTCATAGCTGGTAGCATAAACTTAACAGGTAGATTTTCGCCTCGATAATGAATCGAAAATGTGAAAATGCGAAAATCAAACAACCATAACCTAATATCAATTGTTATGAAGATATGCATATCAAAGTTAGCATTTTTTCAATATTTCTGAATTATTTTTTACAAAAAGCTTTGAAAAAGCAAAAAAAAGGTAACCACCACCTAAAGTTTCTTAAACTAATATTACATCATTTTATGTTCGTTATGTTATAAAAGAGCTTTATAAAACTTGTTTGCTGCTTAAACAATTTTCTCAAATAACAAATATGTTTTTTGTTCAATAATTTTGTTCAATAATGAATATATCGAACATTTTTCAATTTTAAAAGATTATAGATTGTTGTAAAACACCACATATTTATAATAAGTGTCCACAAAGCATTTTATACGTGTACACGTCTCAAAAATCAATGAGTGACTTCCCAAGATTTGGAAGTTCATCTTAATCCTTACAGTGAAGAGGGACCCACCAAAGGCCGTTTTATGAGCAACAGCTCCCATATTGGCCCTACACTTTCGCCACCAAATTCGGTATTATTTTTTGCTAAAGTGGTCATCCTCCCCGCGCTACCTAAACTCATATGAGTGCAAGCGGCGCCAGAGGCGTCCACACAAATTCGCTTCACTGTCGTCAAAAGCAAACCATAAAATAAATAAAATAATAAATTATATGCACAATGATATACATATATGTGAGAAAATACCGTAAAGACATACCGTAAATTACATTTAAACTAGGTACAGTGGTCACTCCCCTGAGGGAAAAATGAAAAGAAAGTTGTACAAACAAATAAAGAACTCGCCAGTCCGGAAAACCACTGCCGGCAGACATAAAACACGGTAGATGGCAAGCTTTATCTTAATCTTAATCCTTACAATGATACTTTGTTTTTATCTTCCTACAGACAATACTTTGTCGAAGACATTTCCCAGGAGTAAAAGAATCCTGAGAGGTGGGGGGACTCGCCGTCAACCACACGTTATGGCTGGATTTATGGCCGCGCCTCCGCACGATGGCAGGTGACAGCCGGTCGAAACGTCGAAAGAACTTCTTAATCGGCCAATCAAAACAAAGTATTCGAGTAAAGGAATGTGCATAGCTTTACTCGAGAAAATACCAACCATCTTGTATTGATTGTTTTTTTTTCCGTTCAGTTCCACACGCTGCGAAATTGATTTAAATTTCGACAAAATGTTGATTTTTTCTGAATAAAATGCATCTTACTGTGAAGTTGCGACTTTTAATTTATCCTGGAATCACCTAGCATGAAGGTTTTGGAATTCATTGCTATATGAAAATGGAATAATAGATGTGTATCATTTAAAAAAATCTAGCTGGGTATAACCCGTAAAAAATGACGTACTTTTGGTTCGCGGGTTTGTTAAGCTTTAGTATTTATTTATAATATCTTTTTGGCGGTTCACAGAGAGGCGACCGTAGCAACATGTGTTGAGCGACCGGTTCGGTTTGGTGGCCCGGTGTTCAAGCCCCATCTCTGGCCGTTTAATTTGTTTTTTTTAGCCGTGAATATTGTACGTATAATTTATTATTTTATTTATTTTATGGTTTGCTTTCGATGACAGTGAAGCGATTTTCTGTGGACGCCCCCGCGCGCCGCTTGCACTCGTATGAGTTTAGGTAGCGCGGGGAGGATGACCACTTTAGCATAAAATAATACCGAATTTGGTGGCGAAAGTGTAGGGCCGAAATGGGAGCTGTTGCTCATAAAACGGCCTTGGGTGTGTGGTGGGTCCCTTTTCACTGTAAGGATTAAGAAGAACTTCCAAATCTTGGGAAGTCACTCATTGATTTATGAGACATGTCCCTATATTTTAAATTGCTTTGTAGACACTTATTATAAATATGTGGTATTTTACAACAATGTATAATCTCTCAAAATTGAAAAATGTTCGATATATTCATTATTGAACAAAATTTTTGAACAAAAAACATATTCGTCATTTGAGAAAATTGTTTAAGCAGCAAACAAGTTTAATAAAGCTCTTTTATAACAACAATGGCCCAACGAACGTAAAATGATGTAATATGAGTTTAAGAAACTTTAGCCTTTTTTGCTTTTTCAAAATTTTTTGTAGCCGTGAAATTACGGACGTTTCACGAAGTTACGGGGACAGGCAGACGACGATATTAAGGAAATTATTATGTTTGATTTCGGCCGCGAGTTAAGGCTGTGAAAACAGCCTCATCTAGCGTCTTGGTAGCGTTATTGACGGACATTGTTACGATGAGAATTATGCATTTTGTTTATACACAGGTCTCAAAATTTTTGTAATCATAATTGATTACTGTGTCGAAAATCCGTCACGTATCCCAATGCTAGCCAAATCTTTTTCGATAGATTTTTTAGTAACATCTTTCTAACGTATCATGAGACTTGTATGAAACACAATATCTTTTATTTATCTGTATGTATAAACGCGTGTGTCACCTTTGATTACGGCCTGCGAACGTAAGTTACATTCACGCACAGTTCCAATAAAATAAATCTATAACCGCCTGGCCTAAATAAAGATTATTGAAAAAAATGTGAAATTTCCTTATTCGTGATAACACATTTAAAATAGAGTTGAAAAAATAATTAATTAAATGTTGAAACAGGTGGCTCAATGTGAAACAATAAATATTTTCAATTAATGCAGTTTAAACAAACGAAAATATTTCATCATGAGTAATACTACAACGTTGCCGGCTGAAAAACTAAACAATACGAATTAATAACTAAGAGCGAAAAAAAAACACACTTTCATCCTCGCTAGTTTACGACCAAAATTCGTATATTCGATTCCACATCCTTTAGCAGGATTTAAAGAAAGTTTGACAATTCATATATATCTCTTTCTTTCGTGAGTCTTATATAGGGGGCGTTAATATTTTTAACTTTAATCAAATTAAGACATGCCCTTAAACGATGAAAATTACGACTACGGACAAAGAAAGGTTCGAACACTCTGCTTTAATTATAGATTATAATGCATATTTTAATATTTACAACTCTACTTAGTTAAATATTTTGTTGTTGTTGAAAACACGAAAAGTTGTCACGGACCGCGACGTGAAAGGCAAATGAAAACACTGGAAATTAATTAGGGATTTATTAATCAGTGACTAATTCTTTAAATAAATTGAAAAAGTCACTAAACACAAATTAAACCTAACGCTATTCTTTAAATTACACTATTTCGCAATATATCACTCGTATATAAATATATAAACACTTAATTATCAATGGGGACAGTTTATTTATCGATCAACATTCAATTCTCGCACATTTATTTATTTCGCCAATATCAGTAAGTATTCGCCCGATTATTTCGCTTATCTATCGCTCCAAAATCACAACTGGCCACATCTGGCCATCATCTCGCGACTTACTTCGCACCTAACGAACTGTCAAAACTCTGCGCGGCCTAGACCCGCGCTATTTATATATGTGATCACGTCGGTTTTAAACCCTCGTAAATATTATTTTCCTTTATAATGTTTAGGAGAAGGTTCTAGTCGCTTCTGGGCGGTTCGAGACATCTCCCGAATGTTGTATATAATTGTAGACTGTTCTAGAAGGTAATATAGGTTTCCATGTTATTATTGTCATCGTCATATTACGAGGAATCGTGTTCGTAATCTCTTTTTAACATCTGTAACAATATCTACATCAATATATACAAATGTATACGTTATACTTTAACGTTAAATTATTAAGTATATATTTGGTTAAATATTAAGTTATATATTGGGATATAATCTATACTAATATTTTTTTTAAAAAACTATTAATATAAGGCAAAGTTATTTAAGATTAATCTTATGGTTTGTTTTTATAGTATTTTCATTAAATTTGTATGTATCTATTTTATTCTCTATATTTCCTTTTATCATTTTTAATGTAATATTTAGTATACAGTTAATAACCGGATCCTTACGCAGAAATAAAGAAGTGGCTCATATTAAATTGTATGGTTTATTAAATTAATTATTAAATTAATGTTGGAATTATTAAATTGAACATTAAATCAAAACATTGGGCAAGTATATCGTTTTAATATTTTAAAATATTAAATGATTTTAAAATTGTTGATTTTAAATTGCAGATAAGAAAATGCTTTATCGTCTAGCTTTTTTAAATTTTATGCAAGAAAAAGTCGTGAGAATTAGCTATCGCGCAAAAGTTGAGCTCAGTTGAGCTGTCAAATCGTTATAAATAATAAATAAAAAGGATTATTTAAGATAAATTTAAAATATTACCTTAAATAAGAAATCCCCCCTACGCTAGGGCTAACGTTACCTCTAATTTTTCTACGATGCTTGCGGACTATATACTCACCTGAGCAGTAAATTTCTTAGAAAAAAATGTGCGTAAGTGTGCAACATTTTTTAAAATTAAGAAGCGAGAAATGAGTCTGAAAGAATGTGCAACATTTGGCGCATGTAATAAAATGTTGGTCAATATTCAGTCTGTTCAGGCAAACCTAAAATCTCGTTTTAGTATGCGGGGGTTGGGAACATGTATGCGGATAAACGTTTATAAGCGTGCGGTTGCACACCCGCACACCTCAGAGGGAACATAGGTTAGAGTGACGTCCAAGTTGACCGAGTAGTGTTGAGGAAAGGGAGGAAGGCTTCAGAGAAGTATCGCTGGTTCACATTAATAAAGTATTTAACTTGGTGACTCCTGCAATGTCTCTTATTAAGATTTTAGTTAATTATTTGAGTGAGAAGCTCATTGAGTATTCTAGGAACGAACTCGCGCAACGTCCTGTCAATGTCATAATTATTCCAGAGAGAAATATTAAGATATGCAATTCACTATCGATCCACCGGGAGTTAAATTTATTGTATCTTCTTCTTCTTCTTCTTCACCAGCCTTCATCTTTCCACTGCTGGATATAGGCCTCTTCCTTATTTTTCCATTCTTCCCTGTTGTTGGCTAATTGTAGCCATTTCTTTCCCCCCACAGCGACAACATCATCGGCCTATCTCTTTTGAGGTCTTCCGATGCCTCTTTTATTTTCCCAAGGTCTCCATTTCAGAACTCTGGGAGGCCATCTTGTAGTATCCTGTCTTGCAACGTGTCCTGCCCATTGCCATTTTAGTTTCGCTACGTGATCCATGATATCCACTACTCTAGTTCTGCGCCTAATTTCGTCGTTTCTAATTCTATCTCTTAGGTTTACTCTAAGCATGGATCTCTCTATGGATCGTTGCGTGCATTTGAGCTTTTCTACACTTTTCTTTGTATCGTTCTTTCTTTCTTTTATCTTGAATGAGGATTATAAAAGCAAAGACAGCCATAACCC
>JADDOH010000011.1:0-16088 GCA_016648135.1 Agrypnia vestita
AATCTTCTGGTTTGGGTCTTCTGGGGTATTACGCCGTGTTATTACGACCTTTCTGTCCGACGTTTCGGATCCCATTGCAGTGTCCATCATCAGGGCTTATGTGTTATTGTGATTGTTGGTGTTGTGTCAGCAGCAGCAGCTTTCGACACAGTATTGCAAGCCAATACTTAACCACAACACCAACACTCACAATAACACATCAGCCCTGATGATGGACCCCGCAATGGGATCCGAAACGTCGGCCAGAAAGGTCGTAATAACACGGCGTAATGCCCCAGAAGCCCCAAACCAGAAGATTCTGAGTGGCCGTGAAAACCTAAGAACATTCTAAATTTAATATATTTTTCAATATATTTTTTGTCGTTTTTTTTAAAACTTATTTTTTCTAAATATATAGAATGTATTTATCTGTATTTATCATCGGAATTAAATTATTCTTTCTTAATCGTAATCAGATAAGCTCTAAAACGTAAACAAACGCTAAGTTATTCACATATTATGAATAACTTATTTTACTTTCGTTTATTTACGTTTTAGAGCTTTCTGATTGATTGAATTCATTAATTTCAAATCTGTCAAACTTAAAATGTCAAAATTAACTGCATTACAATGTTATAAAATAACTGTCAAGATACAGAAATAGCAATATTACAATTTTCAGAACACGGCTGTTTGTTTCTGAAAATGAAAATAAGGTTTAACAATAAAAGATGGTACATTTAATTAAAAATGTATTATCCACCAATTCTATAATAAGAGTCAGAAAAAGAATTGGCAAAGAAAACTGACAATTATTTTTAAATTTGTCAATATTGTTACAGCATATTTTTAAATTTTACACACTACCTCTCTGTAAAAGAAAAATCTCATGTTTAGAGAAGGAATATGTTTACATAATGAACATAATTTCAGATTAAAATAGATGATTTTGTTTTAAAAACAATGTTCATATTTAAAATTCATTCAATTCAAAAACATAGAATTAATATTTTTTAAAATACCAAAACTCGCAAAGAAAATAAAAATTCAAAATTATATATTTTGTAATTATTAATATTTTAGAAAATAAAATGTAACATTGATCAGTAAATAATTTACACCACAAGCTACCATTTTAATAGATAAAGGAAATCAATGATTTGTGATGATTATACAAAATAAGATTACACTTCGTATTCATGTGGTAGTCAATTTTCATTGCCTGTTAATATTATTACTAATATTATTTAAGTGATGTGATAAAAAATGTAACATTCAAATAATATATTTTTTAGATTCAGAATGATTGTTTTAATTACAAATATACATTGGAAAAATTCAACAAATATTGATTTAAAAAAAACATTGCAGTAAATTCCTACCCAATTCGATGTAAAATATTTGGGAGCAATTTTAAATCATAAACTAAACTTATTGAACACAAAATATGTAACAAAAAATAGCAAAATGAATTTCACCCTTGGAAAGAATCAGAAGAGATCAAAACAGAATTGTGCAAAAATATATTATATAACGCAATAATTGTCCCCCACATCAACTACTGCGGCAGTATACTATTTCTGGGTTGAAGAAGAATTGAAAAAATAACAATACTCGAAAAGAAAGCATTAAGAATTATACTAAAAATAAATCAATACACAAGAATTAAAGTGGCGCTAGAAAGTTTACCAATAATAGACAAATAATTAAATTTAATTCTATTTCTACTTATATATAAAATTAATAATGGATACAACATCTTTAAAGTATTAAGAAAAAACAAACACAAACATGACCACTGCACAAGAGAAGATGAAAAGATTACATTTAAAAAAATCACAAATTTCAATCATGCACAGTGCTATATATAAAACTACTACTACAACGAAACTATACATAAAACTACCAGGGACATTAGAGATGTAAATAATATAACAACTTTAAGAGGAAACTAAAAAAATATGTGATATTTTAGTTAGAATAAAATCTTAAATAATTATATGTAATTCTGTATATATAAAGAAATATAAAATTATTATATTTCCTATTTAAAGAATAAATTTTTAAAATAATAAAAAAAGGTTAGGAATATCATCTAAATGATCAAAAGTGTGAAGATATGATAAACAGAGTACATTCTAATGGGTTGACAGAATTTTCAACGATTCTTACATACATATACATTACATATACATAATAATTATTCTAGATACACAACAAGTATTCTTTTCAATTGTCATTTTACACTTCAATGTTCAGAATAATTATTTTCAATTAAATAAGCGTATACAAGAACAGATATCAATAAGACATCATTTACAATGCATTACAAATAATATAACCGGTCAGTAAGATCAAGCGGTTTGAAACTAAAAAAGTAGAACAAATGATTTAATATTTTTTATGCTTATAGCGTTAAAAACCACACATATTGTTTTTAAACGTCTAATGATTTCGATACTGTATTTATATCTTCATCAGGACGATCGGACAATAACTTCCATAAATTTAATTTGTAACGAAAAAAGGCAAACAGTGTTAATGATCGCAAAATTATACGGCTTTCTCAAAATTCACAAAGGAAACAGCCCCATCAGATCAGCAGTATCCCAATGTAATGCAATTCCCCAACATTCAAAATAACTTCATTTATTACAAAAATATTAAATAACTCCAACGTATTTAAACCAAAGCATACAATATCTATAAACTTTCTTAATAATTTTACGAATATATTATCATTAACTATTCGATATTCGAATAGTTGGAATCACGAATATTTGGAGGCTCTAGTGGGGAGTGCCCAGCAGACTCGCCCACAAGGGTGAGGGACGCTTTTTGCGGGCGAAAAAAATTTATGAATAGGCACGAATGTCCCCCGTATATCTCCACCAAAGGACACCTCCCGTCCTCCATTTGTTCGGGCGGAAAAAATAAAGGTTCGATGTTATTTGAACACACTACGTATATGCGATGTACTATAATACATCCCTGCATTAAGCCATGTATTCACTAAGGGACAGATTGCCCCTCAACATCACGCGCGGCATAGAGTCTACGTGACGTTGCAACGTCGCGCACTGTTCCGCGACGTCGCGCACAACATTGCGGGGCATTTCTACGTGCCGCGGCAACGTTGCCATGAGCACGGTAACGGGCAAGCTCACCGTGACATTGAGCCGCGCGTCAGTACCACGTGGTATGTTTACAAGTGAATGCGCATGCGCTATACCACTCAACATGACACATGACATTAGTGTGGGGAAGTTATCCAACTGATCGAGCTCTAATTGAGCTGTAATTGCAAGTCTGATGTGAGGGCCAACAGCGTTACGTAATATTGTGTCTAGCTTGGCTATGGAAGGCCCGATTATTTGTAACAAATTTTCAAAATCAGTTGTTGTCATTCGAGTGAAATTGACAAAACATCCGTCAGACATTCTAATATCGCATAGAATATCCATCCTTCTTTCTCTTTGCAGTAAATAATTTCGCACCCACCGCCTTTTTCTCCTCTTACGTTTTGATAAACTCGTTAAAATAAATAGATACACAGCTGTCATCATAACCTCATCGGGCGACATTTCCGCGACAAGTGATATGTGAGTCCCGGTGTGTACACGTCAAATGACCGCGTCATTGTCCCCGAAACATGAACGTAGATGTTGATGCGACATGCCGCGCGGTATGTTTCGCGATTTATCCCCTAGTGAATACATGGCTTTACCTTCAACTAGAATGCCGGCGGCATTTATGCAGCGAATGCCGCCTCTTCACCAGAGTGCAGGTTTAGCACACAGTTGGCGGGAATGTCAAATAACCTTCGATAGATATTCAAATATTTGAATGGAATTGTACCTTCACTATTGTATAATATGATATCGGTGTCTTTTCTATGAAGGGCGCATTATCTATGGTCGCGCATTGTCTACATTTTTTGACATCTTCAAATATAGTTAACTTCAGATTTCCCGTCTCTTTGAAATGTTTCCGAATTTTTGAATTTTAATGAATTTGTAAAATGCAAATAAAACTTATTTTGTTATTAATTATTTCTCGACGGCCGCGTATCGAATTTGAAAAACGTGTTTTTTTCCAGTGAGCTGTCATTTTTTTGTTTCAAAGTTTGCATTTTTTTTCAATATTTCATACTTATTTTGTTGCAAAAAGTAGAACTATCATTACAGTAACTTATATCAATTATTAAAAATTCATTCGCTTTAATACAAGTCGAATAAAATGATAAAAACCTTGCAAAAATTTAAAAAATCAAACTTCGATATTCCATATCTCCATAACCATTGATATTAGGCCAAGGTTGCTTGAACAATTTAGACTCGTAACATAGTCAGAAATCTACCGGCCAAGTTTCTACTGCTAGCTTGGTACACCCTGTATATATATCGCAAAACTACTATCTACAATTGTAAAAAAATAAGTTTGCTGTTGTATTATTAAGTGTTCATGTAGTTAATTTTTATTCTAATTTTGTTAGGTTTTTTGTTGATTATTTGCGTTATAATGTACTTGTACTCATTACTTCATATTTAGTTTGACATAAAATAAATTAAGAAAATTATAAATAAAATTATAAATATATACGTTTTTTAATTTTTTCGATCCATTTATCCGGTAGAGTCGCAAGTTTATATACATGTTCATAGCATCAAACGATGATAGACTAGACAAGGTACGAGGAAAAAAAAGGTTTCAAGGCGGGGTCGGTCACTACTTAGCGGAAATTTAATTTTATTTGATCCGCTCCATACAAAAAATACAAAACTTTTTTTTGGCCAAAGTATAAAGTTCAGGAAAAACTTTCGCGGGACAACTATTGATTAGGTTAATAAGCTCTATCCACCCGCATAAAGAAAAAAGTAAAAAAAGAAAGTTGGTCCCTAAGTCCCTCAAATTACGGTTTCGACCCACTGTGCGGCGCTTGCCGACCTCGCTCGCTAAATATCGGCTGATTGAATTAACGTCTGGTAACTCTACTTTCCGACCAAACTACAGCATATGGGCGTAGATGGTATTATCCCGATTGACGGCGCGCTAAAGTGGTTTGTCAAACACGTTGGAAATTTTGCGGACGATTGAATTAAAATCGGGCGAGTTATTAATACGTTTGTGATGCTGCGCGGGGGCGGGGGCGGGGGCGGGGGCGGGAGGCGCGCGCAGGCCCCGCCCCCGCGCCCGCCCCGCCCCGCCCCCGCATCCGCACTACGCTCCGGGCAGTCTCCCGTGTTACTACTTCCGGAGAGCCTGACTGGCCACTATGGACAGGACGTGCTCCGATTCCAAGGTCAGTTCATTTCTTATTTGAAACTTATAAAAATATGTTTAATATTCTCTTTATATAATAGTTTCATTATTGTGTTTAAAATGGAAATCTCGAAGACGATGTTCGTAAAGATCAATTATAAAAAATATTGCGTTTATGAAAAATATTTCTTAAACAATATATTCCATTCTTTGACTCTTATTTAAAATCATCATTCATATATATTAAAAAAATAGTGCACATTCCGCGATATATGTTTGATTGTTTGTAACCAAAAGTTACATTTCGATTTTTTTCGGTTTTTTTCTCCGTTTTCGCGCGCTTTTTTGAGGTTTTCTCTGCGTGTATACACGATAAAAATATTTTGTAAAAAGAATATGAAAGGCAATTAATTTCCGCATCCAAATTTTGAGCGTTTATTTTTCTTCTTCTTCTTCTTTTTTTTCTACGCCAGTTTGGGCGAAAATGGGTTTTTCTTGCATATTTTCGTCAGTTTTCAAAATTTCAAAATTCGAATCGGTGAAAAGATAGATAATTACGTGACGCGTATGATCTAATTATTAATTTATTTTTTTAAAATTTATTTCGTTTTTACGTACTTTTTGCAAACTTTGCGTTTCCTTTCATCACGTTTTTTTCTAAAAGTACAGGGAATATTTTGATTCTAAAAACAGATTATGAAAGATCCCCACGCTGGCGTGAAACTAAAATTAGAACCATATTTTAGTACTTCTTCTTCTTCTTTTTTAGGAACTTTGAAATTTTAAAAATATTATGACAAATATCTCGGTAAGCGTTTGAGATACTTGGTTGGAAATGATACTGATGATACATATTAGTATGCTGTAAACGATAAAATAATAAAATTTAACTTTTTTTAATTTTTGAATTTTTTACGAATTTTTTAGTGATTTCTTTGTTTAGCGCATAACTCAATGAATTTTGTATGAAATTAGGATATTTTGAATTCTAATGATGAGTACAACTATATTGTACCTGTACTCAAAAAATCATAATGATCTGCGTCGTATTACTTAGTTTTTTTTGATATTATCCTCCGCAAAAAATATAATTTTTAAAAAAAATGTCGAAACAATATACCCCGATGTGAGGTTTCAATACATTCGTGTGAAAAAATGTTCTTATTTCAAATTAAATTAAAACGTCGGCGGAATAGCTTTGACATTTGCTTCACAACAAAATGTGACATTTCAAAAAAAATACGTGTTTTTGATTTTCAAAATGTATTATACGGTCATTTCTCCCGTTTGGAAAGATATAAATATTAGAATATGAATGCTATATATGTTTTTCATAGTTTTTAAGAGAAATTTAAAACGTTGTAGAAAAAATTAACGGCCAGTAAAGCTATTTAAAAAATGTTATTTTTTGTTAGAATTTTCTAAATTGACATTAGTTTTTCACCGAATACTTATTAATGTAAGGGTATTAAATGCAAAATATATTCAGCCTTAAAATATAAGTGGGTTAAATGTAATATATTCACATATAGATAAAATGTTTTTCGATAACTTTTTCGATAGATTTTTGTTTTTTATTGGTTTAGGTACTGCACAAGGAGATATAAAGATAAGATTAGTTGGAAATAATCCACAGCGGTTTTCATTGAAAAATATGGTATATTATATTTTTAAACCTATTTTCTGGCGATGTTGTTGATTTCGCAATAAAACCAATCTACAGAACGCACATGCATTATGTTAATTATTGATTTTTATAAAAATTTACTTCGCTTCAAAGGAATTTCAACGCTTTGCATTTATAATCTCACATGTACAGGGGTCGACGTTTCACGAAATTTTTTAGTTTTAAAATCAGCTGTTTTGTCATCTGACATGTCGACTTCAAATTTCACACATAAATTATCGACATTGACATTTGACAGAGATGCCTGAAAAACCTGGCGGTAAAATATTTGTGAGATCTTAATATTTAAAAATAATAAAGAGTATTGTGCTTTACATGTATTTTATATGAATAGTGCGTGATTTGTACGCCTTTTAAAGTATATCTCAGTGAGTTTTTCGAATAGTAAAGATATTAAAAATGATAGTAGTAGGTAGGTAATAAACCATTCTACACATTATTGAAAACATCTTTTCGAAATCAATTCTTCTTCTTTTTCTTTGTAAGGTTTTATGAACTTTTGTATGAAATTCTGCATTACTTTCGGTTTATATTTTTGGAATTTATTTTTTTTAGTTATTTTTTATTTATTTATATACTTCTATTGTTATTTATTTTCTGTTCCATTGTTGCACCTCTTTTACAGTATACCTCAATGAGTTTTACGAATATTAAAGATATTTAAAATGATGATAGTAGATAATTAACTATTCTACACATTTTTGAAAACATACTTTCGAAATCAATTCTTCTTCTTTTTCTTCGTTATGTTTTATGAACTTTTGTTTAAAATTTTTTCATTTTTCGGGTTTTTATTTTTTGAATTTTTTTTTTTAGTTATTTATTTAGATTTTTTTGTTTAATTATATATAAAATTGTTATTATTGTATTCATTTATATATTAATTTATTTGTTTATTTATGTATGACTTTTGTAATTTATTTATTAAAGAGGTTCGGTTAAGAAAACTTTATAAGCTGTATTCGATTAAATTATTTTTATATACGTAAGGCATGATGGTGCGATATAATAAATTCGTGTGGACGTTTCAGAGAACCTAACTATGTTTTAAATATATTAAAAATAAAAATAAATACATTTGTGTGTTTTCTAGCGGATATTTATGCAAAAAAAAATATTTAAAAATTCAATTTTTCATATAAAAACACGCTCTTTTGAGATTGATTAATTTTCATTATTGAATATACAGCATAATATTATAGAGGGTGTTTTAATTGATGATAATATTTTTAGAAAAGGGAATTTTATTCAATATTATTTTTACATAGATGTGACGTCACGATTTCGATCGAGTGGGAATTATTATGCAGGGTGTTTTTTATGCAAGAATGTTTATTTGTGATCACTCGAAATTTTTTTTTGGATTAAACATTTTCAAAATTGATGACGTTTTTTCTGGAAAAGGTTTTTTACACAGTATGTTTTTTATGATGATAATAATGTAAATTTGGGAAAATACGCGTTTTTTCGAAATGAGCTTTTGCATAGATATGACATAATGATTTTGAAAATGCGCTTGGATGGGAAATATTATACAGGGTGTTTTTTATGCAAGGATGTTTATCTGTGATCACTCTAAATTTTTTTTTGGATTTTAGTTTGTCAACATTGATGACGTATTTTTTTTGGGATTTTTTTTTATGCAGGGTGTTTTTTTATGATGGTAATAATGTAAAATTGAATAAATGCGCGTTTTATCGAAATTAGATTCGTAGGGGGGATTATATTTTATGATTATGTAAGAAATATTCTACAAAGTGTTTTTTAGTTTTTGACGTCACATTTTAGAGATTTTGAATAATTGAAGCGTGATGTTGCATTTTAGCCGTTTGGAAAATTATATACAGAGTTGACATTTTGAAAAATTATCAAAGTGTTTTGTCCAAAATATTTTACTTTTCAAAAACGAAAAACCAAAAATTTTTTTTTTAAACCAAAAACACCAAAAATTTTTTTTCCTAAAACAAATAAACAAAATCTAAAAATCAAAATCAAAAAACCAAAATTAAAAAAACAATTTTGTCTCATTAGTACTCTTAAATTGGAAATATATATTTTCTTACGTTAATTTGCTTCCACATTCTTAGGTAAGTTTAGGTTAGGTTAGGTTGGGAAAAATTAGATTAGGTTAAGTTTGGTTGGGTTAGATTAGCTTGGGTTTGGTTAGGTTAGGTTAGGTTAGGTTAGGTTGGCTTAGGTTAGGTTAGGTTAGGTTAGGTTACGTTAAGTTGGGTAAGGTTAAGTTAGGTTATGGTTTTTTGATTGATATCTCCGCGAAGCGATGTCCGATTTCGAAATTTTAAAAATTCCTAGACGGGCGCAGCCCGTCCGCGCCTTTTCAAAGACGCCGCGCGGTAAAGCCACGCGGCGTGTGCCACACTGTCGACACCCCAAAACAGGAGCTGTCTGTCTCACTCACCTTTGCGCGGCATTTGCGCGGCTTCGGGCGCGCAGCAACTTCTTCTTACACCCTTTGGTTTTTTAAAGTTGAACTTCCCACCCCCACACAAGATCTTTCACAACTCGGTCATTTATCATCCGATTTCAATTTAAAAAAATTCCACAGATAGCTCTCATCTTCTTCTATCGAATATTATAATCTGGCACAGTCTGCCGCCAGGCTAAATTGCACGCGTAGTCGTGCAACGGGCACCTAGTAATATATATTAAAAAAATAGACCACATTCCGCGATATATATATGTTTGATTGTTTGTCGCCAAATGGACATTTCGATTTTTTGTCGTTTTTTTTTCCGTTTTTGCGCGCTTTTTTGCGGTTTTCTCTGCAGGAATACGAGATAGAAATATTTTGTAAAAAAATTATGAAAGATGATTAGTTTTCGCGTACAAATTTTTTAATTTTGATTTTTTTATTTTTCTTCTTTTTTTTCTGCGGCTGTTTGAGTGAAAATGGGTTTTTACTGTATATCTCGGTGTTTTGCGATCAGATTCAAAATAAAAGTATGACGTTTTATGCGGAATCCGGTCATCTTTCTTTTTTGCATACATCAATTTTGCGTAGCTTTCTTTCTCGGCGACATGCAAAAATAAATCCTCGTTTTCGGTCCGTTTTCGCAAGACTGGTACTACTTTTCTCGGTACGCAGTCGAAGTCGAAATTTCCGTTTCTTTAATAACTCGGTCAAGAAGAATCGCACAGACACGCAAGTGGCATCATCGCGTGGCGCTTGACGGTGCGCATCTTTTCTATTGAAAATAATTACTCCCAAACGCGTGTCCAAGCAGCGGCAATCTTTTTAGTGCGTTTTTTCGGCGTTTTTTATATATTTGTATACTGCTCCGCGACGGGGAGGCCTACATTCATCAACTGTACCCCACTCGATAGAGGATGAGTGCCGTTAGCGAGTCTATTGAAAAATATTGTTCCAAAGTGAAACGTTTTTGCGTGACGGAAGCTTACATCCGGATTTCACTATTTCGGCCGTAGTTTCGCGGCAGTGAGACGGATTGAAATTTTAAAATATACGTTTTGTAGGGCCCAGCTTTTTACAGATGACCCTATTTTTAGATTTTTTCTAACTTCATTTTTAGAAAATTTACGAGCTAAACCAGATTTATTTTTTATGAATTTGTATTTAAAAGCAATTCATTGTCATTTGTTTTTCCGTTTTGCGAAAACGTCGCTGTAATCTTTGTTGGATTTCATTCTCTCTTTAGTCTGAGGTTTACCTCCATGACGGGCGGATGCATAGGAGAATTTTCGTATATTTTACGTAAATTCAATCAATATTTATTATTTGATCGTGCAATGGAACCGAGAGTGACGTCACCTATAAATTGTCGAACTCTAGCTGTATATATATGAAGCCTTTTTCTTACAAGGCCGTTTTTAAGGGTTTTTTAAACTTATTTTCGCACATATTTAGGGATTTCTCTGCAAGTTTAAATGACAAACACAATTAAAAAAAAATTACAATAGACAAGTCATTACCGAGTGACATTTTAATATTTATTTTCTACATCTTCTTCTTTGTTTATCACAAAGTGGTTTATGTTACTTTTTTTCGCACATATTTACGGTTTTCTCTGCGAGTATGAAAGATAATGACAATTTAAAATAAATTTGTGCATTTGATTTCACGTTACTTTTTTACAGGATTTTAATATTTTATAATAAAGAGCGCTTTTTAGTATACACTTAACGCTCAATACTGACAGTAATAATATTTTGAAGAATTAGGAAAAGCACGTTTTTTTGCGAAGGGTTGAAAAGATTACGTGAACACATTTTAGTTTTTTTGAATATTTAAAACGGAAATAAAAATTTTAAAATTTGTCATATATGTATTTTTTTGGAGTTATTTTGTTGAAATTTTTTTTCGAAATCTGTTTTCGTCGCGGGGTTGTCAACCGTTCTTTCGTACGTACGTTATTTTGATATTCCCTATAGGGGGTTTTTGGGGTTTCATTAGGAGTAAAATTATAAAAATATGTCATACATATATTTTTTTGGATATATTTTTATTCTTTATTTATTTTCGTCGCGCGGGGGGAGGGGGGGAGGGATTCATACATTTATTTATGTTATTTGACTTGCGATTTTAATTTTGACAAATTACGAAAATGTTTCATTAGAGGTCAGTACATAAGCGTTTCAACCGCGCAGCGGGCGATTTTACGGTAGAGTGGGCGTTTCGTCCGCGCAGCTATTTGGCCTTTGCGCGGCCATTTCGAACATTTCGGATACATTTTGTTTTTAAATTTTCCGGTGTTTACTCCCGAACGCGCAGTCAGATCTTCGCGATCGGGGCGTCACCGGAAAGGAGAGCTCGGCGCGCAGTATTAACCTTCTTCTTCGTTACACAACCAACAGTGAGTCCGTCTTCTTCTTCTTCGTTACTTAATCAACAGTGAGTCTGCCGCCAGACTAAATTGCACGCGTAGTCGTGCAACGGGCACCTAGTATATATTATATTATAGATTTGTATTACACATTCTAACATTTCCTCATTAATTAATGTGTATCATTTTAGATTTTTTGCTTATTTATTATATGCACACATATATTTGGGAAAAAAACATTATTTATAAATTAAATATACCTACAGAATACGACAATGCTAATGACATTTACGCCAATACATAATGATAATCTAAAAGCTTATTATTTGAAGATTATACTGGGTTATTTGGAAAACATTAATATCCTCACAGGACTATATTTCAGCTTTAATTATGAGTCGAAAATGTTCAAACGACCATGACCTAATATCAATAGTTATGGAGATATGCGACATCAAAGTTTGCATTTTCTTCCAATATTTCTGGCTTATTTCTTGTAAAACGTTGGACTATCATTACAGTAACTTTTTATTGATTCATTCCCTTTAACATAAGTCAAATAAAATAATAAAGTCCTTCCGATTCCAATTGGACTTCTGCAGGGCTTGTATCATTTTATTTAACATGTATTGAAATGAATGAATTTTTTGTAATCGATATAAGTTACTATAATGATAGTTCAACTTTCAATGATACAGGTTATTTACTATACCTACCTAAAGATAGTTCAACAAGTAATAATGATAGGTCAGTTTGTAAAAAATTAGTCAGAAATATTAAATCCAAACCCCCCCTGGGCCGCCGACGCATATATCCGACAGGCACAAAATAATTTATTTATCGACGGCCGCGTATCGAATTTGAAAAACGTAATTTTTTCCCAATAGAGAAATCCTGTTGTGACCTGTCGTTCCATTTTCAACTCAAAAACATCACCGATTATATTTTAAATCAACAATCAAAACGGAAGTTTTTCTGCCGTCAAAATCGTATAGAGAAGTTGTAGATGTCGCCCCGATCGCGTGTTGTGCAATCGAAATTCAAATATTCCATCGTCAAGGTCACGCGCAATGTGCGCGGGAAATACGATTTATTTTTTTCGATTTTCGATTTATTTGTACACGTATATACAAATATATACGATATGTTTTGCGATATTTGTCAGTTTTTGTTGGTTTATGATTCAATTGAATACTAATAGTGATTTATTAACAAAAATACACGCAATTTTGTTGCGTTTATTTGAAATATGTGTGTGTGTGAAAGTGTATCATATTTATGTGTTATGAGTGCGATGTCCCGTCGTGTGCCGTGCCGTGCAACAAAATATATCACACAGAAGAAGATTATTATTATTAATAGTAGTGTTGTCTCTAATAAACAAATAAAAAAATTATTATTATTTTTCAGAAAATGTTGCGCTGGCAACATTATGGAAATTCAAAAAAAGATTATTTTTTTTACTTAAATGATAAAAAAATCATTGCGTTTCGACACTTACGATAAAATAATATGAATGTGTGTGTTTTTTTTTTAATATACGCATGTTTTCATGGTTTTTTCGTAAAAAGAAAAATCACAAAAAATTCCGAAAATTTACGGCCCACAACAAGTTTATAAGTTTCTAATGACTGCCAAACTAGGTAAAACCTGTACTGCGGGAGTTATTCTCATTTGCTAGTTATGTAATAGTAACAAATAACAATAGTAAAGAAGTATAAACGTAAAAAAGAAAGCAGAAAGAATTTATTAATATATAGAATCATCACTAACTAACTAACTTACCATTACGCCGTTTCCCCGTGGGGGTAGGCAGAGAGGATAGAGCGCCATACTCTTCTGTCCTGATATGCAACTTTCGCTTCGTCTACATTCACGGTTGTTCAGGCTTTTAACATATAGAATCATAATCATAAGAATACATAAATCTAAAAGAAAATATACATATAAAATTAAGATAAAAATTTAAGTATATATAAAAATAAATACAAAATTTAAGATACAAAAAAAAAAAATTTAAGTAGATACAAAAATAAATACTATACTAGGTGCCCGTTGTACGGCTACGCGTGCAATTTAGCCTGGCGGCAGATTCACTGATGATTAAGTAACGAAGAAGAAGAAGACGGACTCACTGTTGGTTGAGTAACGAAGAAAAAGATTGACGGTAAACACTTTCCGCTAACGCCCCGATCGCAAAGATCGGACTGCGCGTTCGAGAAATTGTACTATAAGATTCGGTAGAAGAAGAAGAGAGCTATCTGTGGTATTTTTCCAAATTGAAATTGGATGATAAATGACCGAGTTGTGAAAGATCTAGTGTGGGGGTGTGAATTTCAACTTTAAAAAACCGAAGGGTGTAAGGAGAAGCCGCTGCGCGCCCGAAGCCGCGCAAAGGTGATTGAAACAGACAGCTCCCGCTTTGCGGTCGCAGATGCCCATTGCTAACCTAACCAAACCTAACCTAATCGAACCTAACCTAACCCAACCTAACCAAACCTTATCTAAGAATGTGGAAGCAATTTAACTTAAGAAAAAATATTTTTCCATTTTTACAGTACTAATGAGACATCTATATCTTTATTTTGAGAAAAGTTATAAACGGAACTATATTTTTTTCAATTTCATGATATGTATTAGACATGTTGATTTTTTTTAGAAGTTTTTGTCTTAAGTAAATTTTGTCCTTATGCTTTATAGCCGTAACTTCTTAACACATGATCCGATTTTAGTTGTCAATATCTCTATCCATAGGGAAATAGTGTATCTATCGATGGTATTAAAAATATTTTTTTACTATGGCAGACTTTAGAATTACGTCCGCTTTCATCCGCGTTCTACTGTTTTGTCTGTGGCTTCGCGGAGAATATTTTAATTACTATTCAAAAATATACAGTCTGTATAATTTAACGTTGTCTATCTTTCTGCATTTTTATTTATTTTTTATCTTTATTTAAAGAAATGTTTTAAAATATATATGAAGTTGGAATTTAATTTTATTTTATTTTATAACTTTTTTAAAAATAATAATAAAAAATAAATAAAAATATTGGAAGATATATATTATGAAATTCTATAGATTGTATATTTTGCAATAATAATTTAAATATTCGCCGGGAAGCTACAGCCAAAACCGCAAAACTCGGATGAAAGCGGACGTAATGCTAAAGTCTGTTATTTTATAATATTTATTTTTAATACGCTCTATAGAGGCATAATTTTTCTATCGACAAAGATATCGATGACTAAAATAGGCTGACGCGTTTAGAAGTTACAGCCAAAAAACTAAACATCAAAAATTTATCGAAAACTCGAGCTTTTAAAAAAACCCAACAGATGTCTAAGTTCATCCATAAAAATGGAAATCGCTTTTAACTTTCCTAAAAATAAAGATAGAAAAAACTAAAAATGTAGAAAGGCAGGTAATGTTAAATTCTACAAATCGTGAATGTCAGAAAAAAAAATAAAAATCCCCCCATGAAACCACGGTCGAAACGTACCGCGGAAGCTTGGAGTATTTTAACAGATTTGACAGTTTTTAAATCATTGTGTGCGCAAAAAAAAACTATTTATTATAGATTAGGTTAGGTCATAAATGGAAAAATATAAATGAATATATGAAAGATTATGTATCCAAATTAGAATTTTTTTTAAATTACTTTTTTCAAAGAAAAAACATATCAAAAAATCAAAGAATTAACATATCAAAAAACTTTTTACAAAAAAAAATATTTTATTTTATTTAAAAAAAATGGCTTTTCCAAAAACAGTAAAAAATAATTTTAAAAAACACATTAAACAAAATAACAAAACAGTTTTCAAAATTCATACCTGTCAAAAAATTACGAAGAGAAAAAAAAATGTAATACTGAGACGAAAATAGCTAAAATATTCAATTTTTAAATATAATCCAGAGGTGAACGATGCGTTTCGGGAAAACAAAAGAAAAGCTAGAATATATATCAAATTTATCGTCATGTTTAGCTTATAACTTTTCTAAAAATAAAGATAGAAGAAATCTAGCTGGGCCCAACGTATTTTTTAGATTTGAAATTGGCCTTACTGCTGCGAAGCTATGGCTGAAATGGTGAAATCCGGATATAAGCTTCCGTCACGCTAAAACGTTTCATTTTAGGACGTTTCATCTAGACTCGTTAGCTGCACTCTTCCTCTATCGATTGAGATATTGCTGGTGAATTTAGGCCTCCCCGTCGCCGAGCAGCATACAAAAATATAAAAAACGCAGAAAAAACGCACTAAAAACATTGCCGCTGCTTGGACACGCGTCTGGAAGTAATTATTTTCAATAGAAAAGATGCGCAGTATCAAGTGCCACGCGGTGATGCCAATTGCGTGTC